>JAHWFP010139527.1:30417-54878 GCA_023313725.1 Lithobius niger
TTTTTTTCTGTAGTCTAGTACCAATCAGTCTTTTTTGTTCATTCCAAACTTTATATTATTACGACCATTTTCAACTTAACAGCACGCAGAGCAGAAATTTTACTGATTTCGAATATCACGATATAACTCAAGAATAATTTCCTGTAAGTCTGCATTCCATGAAAGCTGCTTCTTTTAGCAGCAATGCAGAGCTATGAATATAAATATGGTATTTTAACCAAGCCTATCATTGAGATAGTTCTCCGTATGCGACGCGAGCAAATTGTAGAGAGTCGGCAAATGTTTTATGGATTTTTTGGTTGTCAAAATTTTTTTTTATTCTAGGGTAGCTGTTAGTGTTAGCCTCTGATTTTTTTTTTATATCCAATACCTAATTGCTCGGTTGGCTGTTAAACTAACTGATTCGGTTATAATTAGGACAAATTATAACTTGTATCCAACGGTTTTAAGGTTGAAAAAATTTTTGACTACTTCACCTTTTTTCTGCTCCATCTAACTCGAAGGGGTTTGACAGAGCATCGGTTTGTCTGACTTGGACCGTTCTGCCGCCATGGCAATGCTTTTCATGCTTGTTACGGTAATCGTTGTCAAAACTACATGCAGTACACTCAGACTTAATACGCATTCTTGGTTTTCTGCCCGTACCAAGATTGCCCGTACTCATTTTGACGGTCGTGTAAATGAGACCGAAGTGACTTACTGACTGTTGTCGGTTTGCCGACAGTGAGTTCGCAACAGGTTGATCGGGGGGAGGGGGGGGGGGGTTTTTTCGAAAAATTTTTTCTTTTTGACCGGGAAAATATATTTTATTAAAAATCAACGAATTCCCGATTTCTCACTCTGCCTTAATATGCAGTCAAGGTCAACTTAAGGAAACCGAAATACGAAGGGAGAGTTGATGGAATTAAGCTAGATCAAACTATGCTTTCTCAGATAAGGTCACCCCACCTTCAGCTGTCAGTTAGTCGGATAGTCGGTTAATATGCTAAATAATAGTCGGATTGTCGGAATATTTAGTTCCATTTTTTAAATTGTACACAAAAATCTGTAGAGAAAATTTGCAAGAAAGGTTAACTTTGGCGGTGTAATTTCTCTTACCCAGACGTGATTCAATTTTGCCGACTTTTGCCGACTTGGCAAAAGTTGGGGGGGGGGGGCGGTTGGCCCCCCCCCCCCTTGCCCCCCTCTCGCTACTGGTTTCACCTTCAACAAGGCCTTTCTGGAATAAAACGTTATGAGTACGAGGTCAACAACACTCACCACAGCGAACAGCCAACATCATCATAGAAGTCAACCAAAAAACTGAAGTAAAGTTGTGCGTTCACTAAGGAGGGGAAGCTATACCAAAACAAAGGGAATGCTTCTTCCCCTTCATGTAAAAACGCATATAAAAATGTGAACACGGACAGTCCATGACGTGACCATGTCCTGTAGTGAGCCGCATTCAAAATAAATCATCTTGCTGTAATTCTAATTCTTTGCGACACCAGTTATCTTGATCGCTGTGGCATAGTAATGTGTTCGTTGAACAGGAATTGGCGTGCATCAGTATTCTTGATCGCTGCGGTTGACGTGTTGCGTGACAAGCAGTATAGTTGCCGCTAGTTGTACCGAGCGCCACGGCATCGGGACGTGGTTGACGAAGTCATTCCTGGGCGTCAATTACAATATCGGTCGCCTGTCTAGGGCTGCGAGGTTGATTCCAATGTGATAATCAATAGGCGATGGTCACGGTCACCCATGCATGACGTAGTGCTTTAGTTTATACTGATAATTTCGCTCCGATGGTTCTGATGATCGGCATAATGTTCTTCGGTCGCCTGGTAGTAGCAGCGATGTAGAACTTAGTGAATTGCGACGTCGGTATTTACAATAAAGATCTGCACCTCCAACACATTTTTTGGATGGTTTCTGTCGTGCGTCGTTTCCTAATTCTGACCAGGAGTTTATTCAACCATTAGAAGTGGGTAAAAACCGCGATATTCGCCGTTTCCCCCTGCTACTATGATATTCTCGAAGATCTGTCAGTTTTATTGATCGGGGCCATGAAGATGGTCAGTTCTCACCGCATTCAGTTGATATTTTTGGTAACGGCCTTTCCTTTATTCCCTGGAAGGAATTTACTTTTTGGTATAAATCAGTATCTTCTAGGAGGCTTTTGTAAAGAGCGTCTACTTGTCGACTCTGCTGCCTCCTTTCCTGGCACGGACGCCTTTACTAATATGAACAAATGACAGGGTCCGATCCATATCATCTTCCGCAGTCTCAAGTTTTGTTTCTGCTAATGCTGAATATTAAAGGTTTTACTGGGAAAGACGAATAGCCCCCAACTGTTGGTGCTTCATTAACACCACATGATCCAAAGAAACAAAATTTCTTCTTAGGACACTCTGGTCAGCAAGGTTCTCATACAGGGCTGAAAGCCTTCCTCGTTTCAGCAAATTTCAACTATTTTTAAGTTTCACTAACCACCTAAAAGTGTATTAAAACCTTACAAGTGTGGCTGCGTTCTTCCTTTTTTTCTTATTTTCAACCAAGAGTGACTTTCATGCTTACAAGACTTTCCCTTCAGCTGAGTATTTACCTGAAAGGATGAACACTGAATTGGATTCCAGCCTACTAACTCGTAATGTGATTGGAGTCCCTTTTATGACAATTCAAGGATGACAAACAACTAGTTTGGTTGAGTTTGCGGACAGGTTCTTTTGCTGATCTGGCTTATCCGGCCTCCATTGCTGCAACTGAAGCGGTTTTTTTTGCAGAACCACCTGTAGCTCGAGCTGAAACAATGCTGGAAGATTTCATACATTTTACGAAGAGAGCCTCTACATTTCAGAGGGATTATTTCAATTGGGGTCTGCGTACAATTAAATCTACACGGCTTTTCAGAGAAGTGTTGCCTATCTTGAATATTCCACTGGACGTAACAGGCCGTTTGTGCTTTTAACCAATTCACTACTCAACGGATTTGTTCAACAGTAAAATTCTTGAAATGACCCTAGAATTTAGGGACACGGCCAAATCCCCACCAATGCCAAAACTTGTTACGGCCAGTCTGCCACAATCCAAATACATATCCCTTCTGGAAGACTTAGCTATGTGGACCAACAAGGATCGACTCAACCCTCCTGGCCACCAACCCAAGAAGCAAAAGGAGGAAGTCTGAACAAGTAGCAACCTTGCGTAGAAAGCACCAAACGTTCCAATTCCCATCAAGAAGCTTCAGCATTCCTGTTTTGTGGACAGGATGAACGTTCCTTTAAAAGAGGAAAGGAAAGATCTTCCTGCCCCTATTCACCGTCAGTTGGGGGGCAGGATATACAGCATTATGTGCTAAATAGGGAAAAGATCATGTCAGATGCTGACGTACATTCAAATGTTCGCAACGGTAACATTTGCCATTTCGAGTCATTCCCGTCACTGTCTTAAGTGCTTAAAACACATTTCAAGATCGAAACTCTGGCACGGTCAGGGAATCCCTTCGACCCGGAAAGTTCTCGGTGGAATTAGAGGACACATACATCTACGTTACGCTTCACTCGTCTGTGTTTAATCTGTTTCAGGAGGCAGTGTATACCACTTCGAAGTGATTCCAATTACTTCAGGACAGCCCCAAAAGTCTTCTCATCTTTCCTTCGCCCAGTAATCGGATACATCCACAACAATCGGATTCGTGCACATGCGTATTGGGACGACTGATTGCTTCGCACCAAAGACCGCCTAAGTTTACTCCAAGACGTGCGGTTTTGTTTAGTTCTCTTCCTGAAACTGGGTCTAGGAGTCAACGTTCTGAAGTCACAATTCCTCCCTGTACATGCTTTCGTGTTTCTTAGAGCCGAATTCCATCTGCTCTGGTTCAAACATCTCAAGAGAGGGTTCAGAAGCTCGCCTCCTCGCTAATGGGACTGCTGCAACTTCAGTCAACAACACCCAGGGATCCGGCGTGCATTATAGGCTAAATGGCTTCTGTGCAACACTTGTACCGCTGGATGCTTGGAGCACAAGACCAATGCACTAGTTCCGAAAGAGCGAATGGAACCCCCAACTGTCATAGGATGACTACATCTCTCTGGCAGAGAATTTGACTATTCTACTTACAGATAGAAACACAAATGTAAACAAATGACACTCAAACTCGACTCATTTGTTTACATTTGCACGTCTCTGGCCAACACGACAGACCCATCTCTGGTGTATTCAAAAGGGGACCCTACTCTTGGGGGTTCCAGTACACCTCCTACCTCTGGATTTCCTCTTTCACAGAAGCCTTGGCAACAGGCTAGGGAGCCCACCTCGACACAGTCTTGGTTTTGGGCTTTGGTCGGGAACCAAACAACTAGGGTTTGGCCGATATGACTTTTTACAGATGCGATACGATACCGATGAAGGGGATACGGATCCGATCCAATCTAAACCAATAGCGATAATAATAATAAATCACGACTAAAAGTTTAAATTCGATACAGATGGAACTTCAGTTTCTGGTTTTGCTTGGGTTCCAACTGTTAAGATTATTCAAAAAGTTCTGTGCAGCAATAACAGCATTTTTAGTCTTATTCCTACTTATGGCTTCAATACATTCATCTTCTCAGTTAGATTTTAAGATGCTCGTTGTAAAATTTAAGAGCATTGGAATAGTCACATGCTACATTTTCACTACAAAATGACAAATGGCTTTGCTTTTCTCACTTGATTATTGCTTTTGCCGTGCTTGATGTCAGTTTTGCAGGTAAGTCTGTTGCGTTTCTTGGCATAACGAATATCTGTATCTGAAGCCTTTCAGTGGTCTGATACCGATATGGCAAAAATACCGATAAATACAGATTATTGTAACATGTGTTCAATGTAGAAGCTAAACTTGAAGTAGTTAAACTTTGTTGAATACGGAATAATCATGACAAGATTTGGGTTCATTATAACGTCCTTTCTCAACACAAGAATCAACGAGAATTGAACACCGGGCTCTGAAGCCCTTGACTTTTATATGCTCCGGCCGGATCCAGAATTCCACCGGACAACCAATCAGCTCTTGCGTTTGTTAACCAATCCAGTTCTTGGTTACAAAGTATTTACCAAGCGTGGCCAACAATACTTGGCCACGTTCTCCTGCACGTCCGCTCATGGTTTTGGCGCAAAACCTAAAAGTCCTTTCAGTCACACAAACGATTTTAGCGCCAACAAAAGTCAACCACAACACAACAGCACACAAGTAGGTACGAGGGTGAGCCAATGTCCGTTACATTATACTATCTCTACAGACTATCCCTACAAACAACTCGTACACACCAACACCTCGGAAAGCTGGGCAATCTTCGTGCTGTCAGAGGCGGACTGGCAGCCAAAAGGTGCAGGTCCGGGACCTCCAGGGGTTTACATTTGCAACTCTGGCCAACACGACAGACCCTTCACTGGTGGATTAAAAAGGGCACCCTACTCGTGGTGTTTCCAGTACACCTCCCACCTCTGGATCTACTCTTTCATGGAAGCTTCGGCAACAGGCTAGGGGGCCCACCTGGACGCTCTCTTGGTTTCGAACCAAACAACTCATACACATCGACACCTCGGAGCTCTGGGCAATCTTTCGTGCTGTCAGAGCCAGACTGGCAGCCAAAAGGCGCAGGTTCCAGACCTCCACGGGTGAGTTGAGGGGGGGGGGGCACAGCCATAGGCTCCCCTGCCGACTGTTTGGGTTTTTCTGGTTTTCGATTTTTCAGGATTTTATAGGGATTTCCTGGTTGCTTCATGTCACATCATCACATGACATGTCACATGTCACAACATCACATGATACGTGTACTTCATGCTGTACGGGTGGTTTTAGAATTCAATTTAGATTCTAAAAATTATACAACTAGGCAAAAATCAGTATTTTTTTTTTTTTTACAGACTTTTTGTTTTATTAAGGATCGAGAAGCTGAAGCTGGCTGATAAAGGGGCGCTGATGGCCTGGGGCGTGGGTCCCATTTGGGACCCTGGGATCTGGGCCAGTCCGCCTCTGCGTGCTGTTCATACATGGTCCTCACGCCTATCAAGGAAATCCGTGGCTGTGATGCCCTGACAATACCAACTGCTGTGGCTTATGTCCATAGAGGAGAAGGCACCCACTCCAAGTTTCCCCATTGCCGGATACCGAAGCTTGGGTCACGGACAATCTGAGCGTATCATGGACAGACTTGTTCGCTTATGACTTTCCCCTATTCTCAATCCTTCAATCGATGCTGAACAATATGAGGACCTCACAGGGATCATTCTTTCTGATAAGCACCTGTTTGGCCAATGACACCGTGGAGTGTGAACCTTGTTGAGAAGAGCCGACTCCACTTGTCCTTCTACCAGGTTTACTCTCTCAACACTGCAATGGTCGGGTGATTCCTTTCCCTTCGACCTTTCCCAAGCAAAGCACGAGTCCAGGGTTCGGTGCGCTCATTACTTTGTCTTTACTGCTGGTGCTTCAAGATACATCTGTACTCGGCCATTTTGACCGTTGCTCTGCCCTCGACTGACTGCCTTGTGCCGCCAGGTGGCGCACGAGCGTGAAAGCGTTGGAAAAGGCCAGCTGGGTGGGAAATGGCGAGTTGGGGGCAGCTCGCCATTCTCACAACACCAAGGGCAAACTCTGCATTCAAACCCTGTCATGTGATGCAGGTTTTTCCATCCCCGGTTACGTCAAGATTACTGCAATGTCAAAGGGCTCCTACAATAATGGTATATGACAAGAGGATTAACAACTGGGGTCGGGAAAATAATGTTGACCCATGCGACCCCCTGGAGACATCCGTAAGGGTTTATTTCGAACATTTGTTCAAGTGGGTCGCTCACCAGCAGCTATCAAAAGTTACGGTCTGTATTGAACTGTCTTCTCCTGTCTGGGGACAACAGACATTGTGACAGCAGAATAATCTCTTGTCTTACCCATGCTATTGAAAATGCTCAGATCCGTAGGACTCGTCACCTCTTCCCTGCCTGAAGCCTGCCACTTGTCCGACCTAGCCTATCAATGTCACCTTACGAACCTATGCATACTACACCTCTCGCAGAAGACAGTCTTCTTGATGACACTCGCTACAGCAGCACGACAAAGTGAGTTAGCTTTCGAGAAGCTCCTTACTACACTGCTAGACAACATCTACCTGCGGTAAGTGAAATACCTACTGCCAAGTGTTGGCACTGCCACATGGTATTCGTCCTTCCAATGCATTGAGGAAATCGTGCTACAACGCCTGAATGCCCACGTTAGGAAGCAGCACCCTTCCCTGAAGGTGTGGGTGAGATACGTTGACGATAACTTCACAGTGGGGAGGAAACAGGAGCTGACTGTAGTGGAAGTAACTCTCAACTAGTGGAGAAAAGACCTACAATTCACTTCAGAGGAAGAACAAAATAGCCAACTTCCTTTCCTTGAGATGCTTGTTAAAGAGGAGAGGAGAGGAAGCTGAAATAGACACCCTACAAGAAGCCCACTCAATCAGCGTGAGGGATTGACTACACTTTAGGACACCCGAAGTCTCAGTTGCTTACCATCATGTCGAGTGAGATGAAACGTGTTCATGGAATTATTCTGAAAGTCCAGGAAGGTAGGAGGTTCTTCTAGGAAGCCAAAGAGAAATACCTGAAATTAAATTGTTCAGCCCGAGCCATTAATGAAGCTATCAAACAAGGCAATGCGTGGAAATCCCCCTTGCACAAGGGACATGAGCAAGCATTTATCCCATAGAAACTCCTGTGGAAGTCGTTACCTACCTTAAAGGAGGTGTCAAACGAATGATGACTGCACTTTCCTAGGTTGGCAAATGTTGCTTTTACAAGAACCCGCCCAATTTGAGGAGCATGGTGGGAGAATGATTTTACCTGGAAGTCGAAGGAGCACCAATGCCAAAAATCGTCCTGTAAGTGAACAACCAGTGATCACGTCCAGCAGTGTTAAGCCTTTAAGTGTCCAGAGTGGGGCCGACAAACCTGGCTTATCGAGCCGTGAGAGAAACCGTAGCTACAACACCCAGTCGAATTCCAGTCAGATCCTGAAGGAAACTTCATGCTCCAGGCTATGTGGCTTGGAGTCTTAAGGGAGAGCAGCCAAACAGGGGGGAAAAGGAACTCAGCAGTCCAAACACCAGCCTGAAGCCAAAGACCCAGTACTTCAAGTGCCACCAAAAAAAAAGTGCCTAATTCCATCGGCGCAGTTTACTGGGTCCCCTGCGCGGAGTGCCCTAGCGGGTACGTTGGAGAAACAAAAAGAAAAGTTGGCATATGTGTCGGGTAACATCTGCATGAAACCATTCACAAAAAACAACGTAGTGCCATCACCCTTCATGTCCTCAATACCAAGTATAAGATCATTTGGGATGGGACAAGAGTGATGCTCAAGTCCAACTCCTCTACAGAAGCGCACGTCCTTGTGTTAGATGTGCTAGCAATCCAGCGTTGTCAACAGAATGGAATCAACTTTCACTGTAACCATCGGTAACGGGTCTTTTTATTAATAAAATTGTCAACCCTCAACTAAGTGGGAAACTGCAAGAAGAGTGGAGACCATTTCTCACACCCAGAATCAGAGAGGGTGAGCTACTGCCTTAGTCTGCCAAATACACTACAGAGAAGAGGCCTAACGAGAAAAGAGGAAAATTCAAATTTGTGCCAGCTGATGGACATTCGTATGTGAGTGTGCAGAGTTCCTCCGGCCCAGTGCCTGAAGAAAATGACTAGTAAAGCATCATCAAAAATTCGCTAGTTTATAGAAGTCAGCTGAACTATTTTGGCTAAGTGTAAGCTGATAGTGAGGAAGGCGACAACTACTATTTCAGTAGGGCTGGGTTTAAAAACGAAAATGGGTCTTTTTTTCAAGCTCGTTTTAGTACTGTTGCTTGGCAGTCTCAGTTTTGATTGTACCTCTTGCAAAAAAGTGATATTTTTCATACGCATATATTAGGTAGAAACCTGCACAGCATAAGGGTCGCCATTCAGAAAGATTGGTAGACCACAAGGTAGAATTATCTTGGTGGCTCCATCGTTGTGCCCTCTGAGACTCTTCCTTATGCCACTTCTCCTGACACCATGCTTGTCGAATTAATTACCACCGCTCCAGTAATCTGCACATCGAAGCTTCAAATAGTACTTAAAAAATCAAAACGATTTCTGCTTCAGTTGTGCGTTAATTATTTGGAAGTAGGCTAGCTAAGTTAAGAAGCAGCTGAAAGAAGAGTGCTTGGCCCATGTATACTTTTCGACGGATTTGCTTTGCTAATTTTGACGGTTAGTGACTACTGATTTTTACAAATCAATTTCTGAGCGGCAGATACTGGTTCAGTATGTAGCACAACTGATGTAAAAACTGTGTTATGACAAGCTTCAGCAGACACTTTTGTACAATTACTTTAGTATTTCTTTGTCTTTGAAATTGTTAAAAATGAAACTTATAACTTTGCAGGTCACTATTTATTTTATTCTTGCATTTTTTGCAATGATTGTATCCATGATCTACAAGCGGCCTTAACTAACAGTGGAATTTTATCTGAAAAGTTGCTTGTGAGTATGTGTTAATTTCATGAACCTAATTTTAAAAATAAACGGACTTCGTACGGTCTTCCTACCGTATTCTAACAAGATACAAGGCTTCTTTAATAAACTAACAGGTGCCGTATTCTTCAGTTAAAAATAATTGTTTAAAGTCAAAACTGCAAATTTCAAATGATTTAAAAAGTTCGCACACTTTCACAACCTCCAGACCACCTTGTCTTGCTAATTTTCGACAACGAACCTTTGATTTTTTTACTTCTGACTTCGAAAGTGTGCCTGGAGGTTGTGAAAGTGTGCGAACTTTTGAAATTTACGGTTTGGTTATTTTATAGTGTGTTTTGCCACAAAGTCCAAATTCATTATAATTTTTATTTCTGTTTATGTTCTAGTCTCTCGTTATACATTTCTGGCTGAGTGTGTCACCTGAATTGAATTCTTACCAATGTATACTCAATTTGTCCTCGGTGGTCAAGTACATCAGTAGCTTACCAGGTAGGTAATACCAAACTACATTTAGGCATTACCTAACCTTTCCAATACACCCTTTAAGTTAATACCACAAAATTCACCAGCGAAATTGTTGTAAAACATGAATTACTCAGGAGAAAAAGCTTCCGGCTGGTGTGGTCTATTAGTTGTCCAAGTTTCACCATGCAGAAATTTTGATCGAACACAAATTTACTGGATAATAACTCCAGGCACGATGCCAAATAAATTATTGAAGCGAACGACTCGGTTAGTTGTTTGTTAATCCTGTTCAAACGTCTTATTTTCAAAGACTCATGGACTTCAAAGAGTTTTCACTGTGTTTGTTGATTCATTATAATTTGTAATGGGAAAATCCACTTCCATTTTCTGAAGGATTTTATTTGTATGGCATTTGTATTTCATTAATTAAATTGGTATTTGCTTGAATTTCTCTCTGGCTAGTTAAAAAAAAAGAAGCTGGCTCTCTGGCAACTTAAAATAAAGGTGAATGCTGACAGTTTCCCACTTTTACTTTTTGTTTTAAAAATGCAAAAAATTGGTATAAATAATATCCAGATTTAGGAAAAATGCAAGCACTGGAACAAAGTATGTTGAACAGGAGAAGCCCAAAGTGGGTTGTGTTGGTTTTACATGTGCACTTTGGGCTTCTCCTGTTCAACATAATAATATCCTGAAGCAGAATTTTCAGCCAGATCAATGACAAACTTTTTACGAATGAGAAATGGTGGGGGGGGGGGGGGGGGGAAGGTAAGGGAGGAATTATTTGGATTCATGGACTAGTTTCTTGCACTGATGATCAAGTTAGTTAAGATCAGTAAATTTTATTTTTGGCAAAATCATTGCGAAAACAAACAAAAAAATTAGGGTTTAACTCATTCTACACAGAGCCAGCTCTTCTTGGATGTAGCCTCAGCTGTCGTGTTGATGCGTTCATTTCATAGGGGTTCCAATAACGATTATTTTATTATGAAAGAGTAAAAATCATTCCCCGCACCGCTAGCCATGAAATTGCAACCGCCACCGCTATCCATGAAACTGTGACCGATTTTCCAGAAGTGAAATCGTCCAGTGAGCTAAACATTCATGGAATGCCACTTCAACCAGCCCCATTTTGTGATTAATCTTTATTCACAAAATCTCTTGCAGGAGGACATTGAAGTGTTGAATCTAGTTCAGAAATTTATCCCGATTTGGCCAAACTCCCGCCCCGACTCTCTTGCCAATTTTACAACTGATGTCCAAGTGATTATAGATTGCTACGAAATGGACCCTAATGTTGAGAGTCAACTTAGGACTGTTGAGAATTCTGGTTTTAAGCGTAATTTTTGACTGTTCAATGAGAACCCTTTAAGATGTTGAAGGATGTCCATTCACTTACTATTACGTGAGCTGACAAGGCAAGTAATTTTAAATAAATTAGAATATGTGGGTCTTCTGAAATAATCCTGCCATGTATTCTAAGTTGAAGTATGATGTCGGCCAAACAGTGCACACCAGTTTGCGTATGCACATAGGTGAGCTGGTGAGTGAAGACCTACTGTCTGAGTGTACAACCACAAAGCTGAATCAACTTCCCAATTCCAAATTTCCCAGTGTATTCGCACAAGTCAAAGTACACAAACCTGGCAACCCTCTGCAGATCTGCCCAACATATTGACTGGTTCTTGGCCCCTCGCCTAAACAAATATGTTTCAGGGTGCGCTTGCCTTGAAATACACCACGGTTTTTTTTATGTATACCCCAAGATATTAGGTGTGAAAAGGATGAGATCATCGTCTCCTTCGATATTATGTCACTTTTTCTTAGTCTTACGCATAACCTTAGTTACTTGGTAAAATTTGATGAAGCAGCAAGACGTCTGAAAATCCAAGAAGTGAGTAGTTGTTGGACTGGCAACTACTGAAGTTACTTTTGGCCAACATTTATATGCAATATGGGGGCAATTTCTTCTTCAGACCACCGGAACCCCATCGAGGTATTCTTCGTCCCCAAGACTAGCGGAAATTGTGCTGCAATTCCTCGATGAGCATGTAACTACCGTCCTCAATAGTATAAGAATTTGGTGCCGATTTGTCGACGACATATATGGAATTGTCAAGAAAGTCATACTGCAGAACGTCGAACGTACCCTAAACTGAATTGTCTTTCACATCGGAGAGAGAAATTAACGGAAAATTACCATTTCGGGACACTTTGTAAAACGGAAGAACTGCAAAAAATTAGAAGGGAGTCCCTATGCCAAAGCCATCCAAACTGATAGAGCCATTTCTTTTCGCTCTAGTCATCCTAAAGCCCAGTTAATTGCAGTCCTTAGAAGTGAAATGATGAAGATTCGTAGCAGGTTAGTGGAAGGTACCGACAGCGACCAATTCTTCGAGGGTGCAAAAATTAAATATTTAAAACTGGGATATCCAGCATACACCAGGTGAAGAAGTGAAAAAACCATCACCTGAGCCAGTCGAGAAAGTGCTAAAGCCACAAGGTCCTTTTGAAGTGTTGATGTACATGCCCCTTAAAGGAGAGCTTGTTAAGAAAGCCTTAGCAAGAATAGGAATCCAATGCTTTTTTCGGAATTCTCCAAACTTGAAAAGGTTGCCCACAACTGGAGTAAGGGATGAAGATACGAAATGTCGAGCCCACTAAGACTACCTCTCCTGATTCCTCAAGCTGTCTTCCACCACCATACCCACTACAGGATCCGACGACGCAGGCTGTAGCACACCACAACTATACTAGATCAAAAGTTAAAGCAGCTCTGATACAGCAAGTTCCTACACCACTACCAACACTACTTCCCGAAATAAGACCCCCAATTGGTGATCTCTTAGGTAATCCCGAAGTCGTACTACCTGACCGTATACCATATTGGGTACCGTGCCTGGAATGCCCGAGAGGCTATACCGGCTAAAGACATAAAGCGTAATGCCGTACCTGAACACTGTAGAAAAACCAAGCACAACATCATTTGGGCTGAAACTAGAGTGATGCTAAAATCAGACTCGTGCAAGGAGGCACACCTCTGAGCATTTGAGTTTTTAGCTAGCCAGAAGTGTAAGATGAACAACATTGTTGCAAAGAATGCGTAAGCTCCTTCGTACCGACAGATTGTTAAGACAGTTTCCCCAGAGCTTGCTGCATAGCTTGATGCACAATGGAAACCATTCCTCCCTGGCACTGAGTCTCCGAAAGCATGATGGCAGCACCAACAACAGCAGGCTGCTGCATGCAAGAGCAAGGCCTACTGATAACTGATCGACATAGCGGAAATACAAAAAGGTGATGATAGTTGATGTTATTAGGATGGAGTGAAGCAGGACTTTTGACTTTGGCCTGAAGAAGATGGCAGCAAACGTCCACCGAAAATTTCCAATATTAAGCGTCTTAATTCTTTTGGTTTTGCGTGATTTCTTTAGTAAGTATGAGTAAAAAGCATTGACTTTGTTACGAAACGGAATGGAAATTGCATCTTTGTTTTAAGTTATAACACAATTCTCTGAAAGTATGGTATTCGCAAGACTTTATGGGCTGAGTAGATAGATAGGCCTATTTTATTTATTTTTTTTCCAATTCAAAGTTGCTTCGATTGGTAGACTAGTTTTGCAATATGTAGTTTGTTTTCCTTCTAGTATTTACTGAACCATTTTGTCTGTTTTTTAGCTTCCCAAGTTGTGACAGTGACGTATAATGAAGTGTCTCCCTGGTGGCAAAATGTTCGAAGTGTCTTATCTCAGGCGACAAATGCTCCAATGGCTTATGCCGCCGCTATTGTCTGTCGGGGAGTGGCATTCACGCTAGCATCCTGTCTTCAAGATCATGATGGGAAACTAATCTGCAAAAAAGAAACGGTATTAAAAAGTATCATAATTGCAGTACAGTGTATTATAGAGCACCAACTTAATGAATGTGAATTGGGTGGTGCTCGCTATCTGTTCAGTATGTACGAAATTAGCTGGTCATTTCAGTTTCATTTTCACTCATTAAAGTCCCATGTGTACATACGTTGGTAATGCGATTGGTATCTCCTTAGCCTGAGAGGCCAAGCCTCGTACGACTTGGCTGTGCTTTGCTTCCAGTCACTGGACTTAGCAGACATCTTGGTGTGAAAGGAGTTAATTAAAACTTACAAGACATTAGATAGAGAAGAATGTTAAAAATATTTTTTAATAATTTTAATTGTGTAGCAACATCTGTGCAGTGGCTCTTTTCTTTTGCATTTAGAAGTTTTAACCCTATATACGCTAATTTTTTTCAACGTGCACTACTATTCTACGCGTATTTATTTTGTTTTGATAATGTCTGCGATTTTGGCTTCCCAACAATACCGTATGGGAAAGATGAACGCTGTTATAAAATACGCTATTGTAAATAATCTCAACTTTTAAACAAAGTACGGAACATCAACGGGCTAAATAATAAATACAAAAGTATTTCGTCTTTACCTTGTCATTGTTGTAGCTTGAAAATAAATCGAACAGTCACTATTTTAGTGGTGGCCGGCACTAAATGTATTTCGACATCCACGTACGTTTGTTGTAAGACGGGAGGGCAAGCGCTTGCCCACTGCTGTTTTGTACACCCTCCCACTGCATGGTCTCACTTTTTTTCTATTTTTACTCAGCCAGGCCAACGCTGGTTCTTTTTTACAGGTGTTATCACTTAATCCTTTTTTACTGGTTGAATCGTCAGCCCATACATAATCATCCACGTTGCTTGGGCACACTAATAGACGACAATGAGTACAACGGGCGGCCATCTTGAATGGCTCGTAAATTGCTGCCCCTTCAGACTGAGTACGGTGCAAAAAATGAAATAATATGACGAGATTGGTTCGTCTGATTGATGTTACCTATTGCGTATTTGTTAGGTGGTAGTCCATTGGTCAATTTCTTTATTAACTTTTTTTTACGTTACGAAGGAGTACTAGCAAATCACGAGCTGCATTGTTTAGACGTCATCAGCAACCTGATATCGGGCTCAATGCTTGTTCAGCAACAATGCTGCACGCCCGAGCACAACACGTATATAGGGTTAAATATAGCCAACAATTAAAAACCTTCAAGTGAAAATTGTTGTAATTCCTCTTTGACTAACGTTCATTGGTTTTGTCAGATCGTAGGTAATATTCATATTTCTTTGATTAGATGGACGACAGTAAAGGAAGCGAAGAAAACCTTGCTTTGACTGACTGGGAAAGTATTTCTATGGATGCCCTGCAATGGAATATGATGGTTAAACAGCTAGAAGATGTGTTGGTCCTAAGCATGCTGATAAGTTATCAACCTCTTTATCCTCGTGGTTATGATTCGAGCCGAGAAGAAATCTCACTAAATTCTTTGATGGATAAAGGTCGAGGTCTGTTAATAAAATTCACCTTTCTTCTTTGGTTGAACTAGGTTTTGCTTATGAAGTACTGTACTCGGTAGGATCAATAGAATGGCCACATATTCATAAAATCTTAAACCGTTTGGTTAGACTATTGAGTAGTGACACTTCCAAGTAAAATTGGCTAGCAAAATTGAGCCAACTGCCAGATTTAAATAACACTTTAGATGACGTCATGAAGTTGTATAGTTGTGTAGTAAATAGCCTGAAGAAGATATTGGCCGTTTTTAACATTTACAACACAGGCTATCGAAAATGTGCAAGATATTGAAGTGAGAAATATCTTTGAACTTGAAATTTTGCCTTTTGTGTGGTTGCAATGTCTTCGATCTTTGAAGTCAGTAGCTTCGACATTTTTAGAATAATTCCACCTATGTAGTTACCTGCAGGAGAAATTAAGTTCTCCAAATGTAGCATTTATTTTAACATTTTATGCAATGATACTAGGGCAATATAACAGCATTCTGTTGGAAATGAGTACCCTATATCTTCAAACACTTAAACACCGAGTTTGGCAAATTTTCAACGGACAGATACTGAAAAATACTCGCTTTCGTCGTCTTCCGGCCTTTTTAAGATGTTAGTACTTGTTTACCTACATCATCATCACAACTGCTGTCGTCTGCGTCCGATATTTTGAAGGGTGTTCCGTTTTCCAAGATGTGAGAACTGCGAGGTGAGTTTGTCGTGCAGCAAGTATGTGATACATGGGAACGAAGGGGGCTGAAGATTCATCAGGGAAATGTCACATTTTTCATAGTGCTGGATGGAAAGTGATTCTAGGGCTCGAAGATGGGGGTCCCAACTTGAGTTTGATTTAAAAGGGGTGGTGGTCTTATTCCACCCTATTTGTGTTACGTTTCAGTGTGATGGAATGTGGTGCCATTTTCTTGCACTTCATTCTTAGTGTCGGCCATGTGCTCTTTCAGACGATTGTTAATCCCGCTCTTTGTCTCGCCAGTGTAAAATTTGGATCTGGAAGCAGACGACGGCAGTTGTAATGATGATGTAAGTAAACAAGAACTAACAGCTTAAAAAGGCCGAAAGAAGACGAACGCGAGCATTTTCCAGTGTGTGTTCATCAAAAATTTGCCAAACTCGTGTTTGTGAAATGTTCGAACATATAGCATACTCATTTCCAACATAATGTTTTCCCAAGTTCAAAGTGATTTGTCGTCGCACATTTTCTTTCATAACAATATTCCTAAGCTGAAGATGGTTTATCCTGCTTTATCTTTCTTAACGATCTGCAAGATACTTCCCTTTAATATTACCTTAAAACAATTTTTAGCGTAGGAGTATGGAATAAAGGAGAAGCTGCAGTGGGTGGCTGTTGACATTTATTCGGTTGTTTTAGGTGTTGTTTCTGAATTGGTTGCTGAGTGGCTCATAAAGACTGGCATGGATGAAAGTTTACTCAATGTGGAAGTTAAAAAAATGGATGCCGAAGTTGATAATGCTAAGGAAGCCTTATTTGACAATTTCAGCGGTGATCACGTAGTAAAATGCAGTGGTGAGTGTTTTAATTTTGAAGTAAAAAATTTCACAATAGTTTTAAGAAAAAATATTTTTTGAAATAAATATTTAGGAAGGCTCGTATTGGGCATCTAGTAAAACACATTAACTATTAATTAATGATGTAGTAGTAATTAATTGATTAAATGACTGTTATTAAATCAGGCAAACCATTAATATTTACAGAATTGCTAAAGATGGTGCAGAAACGATTCCCTTTCAGTCTGGAGACAGATGTTTTGGTAGCCAACTGTGCTTGGGAACACGCTGTTTTGTGGAACAAAGATCCAGATGATGTTGCTCACATCCAAGGAGCATTGAAGAGTATACAACTTCTCTCTAATGCTATATTAAAGCACGGTAAGATTTCTGGAGGATTTGTTTTTTTGGGAAAGGATGGGGGGAGGCAAAGGTGTCGAAGTTGTGTGAAAATGCTTCGACTGCTTTGATGAAATAATAAAAGTTGCTGCCTGTGATCTCAATTCGTGCTTGGTTAATTATTATCTTGGGCAGTTTCAAATCAAATTTCACTAGACTCTGTCCTCTTATCCACATCCTGGGGGTTCGACATCACTATGGCCTTTATGTAAGTTAGCTCTAGTATAAGGTGAATTGCAGTTAATAGAGCTCGAAACAAAAACTGGCACGATTGTAATATGGATGACTTTTACGTGACATTGAAGCAGTGCCACCATTACCAGTACTACTACTTGGTATACCACTACTATCTGATACCATTTTAAAATCAATATTTATAAAAGACCTTAGATTTAGGACTGCTTGTAGCGTTTGGTGTTGTTAAATTTAGGGATCGACCAGATATCGTTTTGCCGGATCCGGGTCGGTTCCAGATAATTTGATGTCAGTACCGAATCGGTTCCAGATATAGGTTCCCGATCCGGGCTGGTACCGGATACCGGGTATTTCACACACAAAAACGAAATAAAGTTGTTAATTTTTTTCCCCTTATAAGTTGCAGCTGTGGTGTTAATTTTCGCTTTGTTTCACATTATTTTCTTACATTAAACACTTAGAAGTCTTAAGCTATTATGAGTACCAGTATAGTATAATTGCATATAGGCTACAGAACTGTTTTTGCAATGCTGCTAAATTCTGCAAATTTTTTTTGAAACAGTCAAACAAGGCACTCATTAGGTTAATCAATCAGGAAACATTTTTTTAGTTGAAGGATTTCTCATTTCGAAAAATAATTTGCAAAATTTTGCAATATTTGTGAAACCAGTATGTAGTCTATGCATGTATTTTAGATTAAAATTATTGAATTTTGGACGCGTTAAAAAAAATCAAAATCACAACAGGTCTTTTATTTACAGCTTTTTTACGTTGGTTTCGTTCTTTTTTCATTTTTTTGTTGCTTTCGTTCCCTTTTAAATTGCTTTCCTTCCATTTTGTATTGCTCACAGTATAACAAAGACCGAAACCAAAATAAAAGAACGAAAGCAAAATAAAGGAATGAAACCAACATAAAAGAAGCTGTATTTATTTTTTTTCATTTTATGAACAAAACTGCCTCAACTCTTGCAACGTGGAAGTCATCTTTGGTTTATCATGCTATTATTTCTTGCTAGTGTTTGATCCCATTATTAAATTGGAGAGTAATGCAATAGCATTGATGTGGTCTAGGCGCCGTATGGGATGACCAACTCCTGCACACGCGTTAACCTTTCTATTTTTAACCGTCTATTTTTAGCTCTTTTATCTTAAGATTGTAAATAAAGACAGCTCAGTTCTTGCTGAGTGCACGCTCATGCTGGTTGCTCATGCTGGTTGCTCTGCATGCCGATTTTGACCGTGGTCCGCAATTTAACGCTTTTGGGGTCCACTTCGCATGAGCTTCGTTTTTTGGCAATTTTGTGCGTCCTTTCCCTGCATCGCAGGGACTGGACTCCCTCTGGCCCCCCAAAGGCTCACTCACTTGTTCCGGCCTGATGCAGGGGACAGTGCTGGACAACGACAGTCCTCACTTAACTTGCGTCATACAGGGTCGTGCAGGCCGGATCGGGCTTCTTTGGGCTCGCCAGGGGTAGAAGTCAACAGGGGGGTTCAGTACGCGCAGTCCGTACCCCCATTTCGCCAATATTATTTCTGTGTATTTTTCTGTCTTCAGAATTAAACATTGTTTGCTGTAACTGTTTGTTGCGTCTAATAATTCCATACTGCGCGTAGATTGGAGAGTAATGCAATAGCATTGATGTGGTCTAGGCGCCGAATGCGATAACCAACTCCTGCACACGCGTTAACCTTTCTATTTTTAACCGTCTATTTTTAGCTCTTTTATCTTAAGGTTGTAAACAAAGACAGCTCAGTTCTTGCTGAGTGCGCGCTCATGCTGGTTGCTCTTTAACCCGCCTCCAACCCCTGCTGCCACCACTCTTCTCTCCTTGTAATTGCAGTTTCCGCCATATCATGGTTTTTTTGTGATTTGCAATTTTGTGCTTCCTATCCCTGCATCGCAGGGACTGGACTCCCTCTGGCCCCCACAAGGCTCACTCATCTGTTCCGGCCTGATACAGGGGACAGTGCTGGACAACGTCAGTCCTCACTTAACTTGCGTCATATAGGGTCGTGTAGGCCGGGTCGGGCTTCTTTGGGCTCGCCAGGGGTAGAAGTCAACAGGGGGTTCGGTACGCGCAGTCCGTACCCCCATTTCGCCAATATTATTTTTGTGTATTTTTCTGTCTTCAGAATTAAACATTGTTTGCTGTAACTGTTTGTTGTGTCTAATCATTCCATACTGCGCGTAGACCGTCTTATTTTTTGAATTTAACCCCTTGGCGTCCAAACCACGATTTATCATCACTTCAAAACCGTTTCTAAAACTCCCGACGCACCCGCGATGCAGAGTCCCGTTTGCAAAGAAAAACTGCCATTGCATACAACGGAGGTGTAATTCCGACTGAATTCGGTATTTTGGCACGCGTATTTTGGATTTATTTAATTTAATATCATCTTTTTATTATCCCAATTGATGTTTTTGTTGGCCGTGTCGTCAAAATTGATGTAAAATTGCTTTTGTTTGTTAAAACTAGATCTTGGTTCAAGGTGTCGTAACGCAACAAACAGCTGCCATTTTGGTCGCGTTGGAAAGCTGGGATTTCCCTATTGGCACGTGACGCGGCGGGGGCCAGCCACAAGTGACGTCACGCAAAGCGAGGCATGGTCACATCCATTGGAATTAGCAGGTGTGCGTCTCTTGGCGGACAGCCGGCTAGGAGTGGTGGGAGCGCGATGGCGGCCGTAAATGGATTGCTTTCAACGATAGTGAACATAAATTAGGAAATAAAACAACTTGAAACTACTTCTACGGTATTAAAAACTTAAAAAAAGGATTTCGGAATCCATAAACAATGCTGTAACGGAAGAATAACCAGAGGACGTTATCATTTCAAGGTATCGCATGTACTGCAACGGAAGGTGAATATTTTTGTAAGCGCCGTTTACGTAGTCGAACTTCAACTTTTTTTTCAGTTATGAAAGCCTAATACGATTGTCCCAAGTACATATTTGTGCAATAATTTACACTGTAATTATTACACCTGCAATTTTTTATACCAGTAGATCGCTTAGTTATTTTACTATGATTTATTTTACCGAGGTATGCAACATGTTTACGGCGACAATGTTTTGGTGGTGTTGCAACCGGTATCCGGTTCAATATAATTGCCGGATCCGGATTTCGTCGGATACCGCATTATCCAGCAGCGGATCCGGATATATTCGGACTCGGCCGATCTAAGTATTCAGAAACTAACTATTTGAACTGCTGCATCTTACGCTTTTCGCCAACGGACAGCTATCGAAAAACTTCTCCAATAGGGTATTGACTACTGAAGCATTAAAAAGGTGCAAAACTTTGGCAAAATTATGAATTTCTGTTGCAGTTATAAGACAATGCTGCAGTTTTAGAGGTAAATTTGTACCATCTTACATTCAAGCTTTTGTGGTGTAATTATGTCACTCTTCAACGTGTGTGGGGAGTGTGTCAATTTGCTAATGGAATATGACGTACGGTTCGTAGAGCGTGGCTTATGTCCCTACGACCGTTCCAATATTACTCGTAGCACGTCCTTGTAAACCCCACTCACTTGAGTGAAGAGGTCTCTTGTTGATTATCGCTGTCAGAGCAGGAACAGTCATAGACATGTTTCCCGTACAGAAAAATTTGTCAGTTGAGCCATCAGCAAACAGGAGACTTCTCAAAAATACAATCCACTGTTCACGTTGGATGCAGATCATCCGCAGATTTTCTGCACTAGATGTTTTAAGTGTCACCAACGCCATCTGTCTTCTTCAGGAACATCTACTTGCTGTTATTCTCAACAATGTCTACATCAGAACTTTGATGTGGGTGATTAATTGAAAATAAAAACAAGTAGATGTGCCTGAAGAAAGCAGACGGCGTTGGTGACATTTAAAACATCTAGTGTAGCAAGTCTGTTGAAAATTTGCGTCTAATGTGAACAGTGGATTGTGTAGTACAGTTTTACTTGTGAACGTAAATCTTGGGTGTCAAAGTAGTAAAGATTTGGGTTTTGTGCATAACAGAAGTCGTACAAGGCACAAAGCTGAAGCAAAGATAGGCCGAACTCTAAAAAGCCCAATGAGTCACGAATGACTGGAGAAAACATTAGTAAGACTTAATGCAAGTTACGCTCTCACTATACTGCTGTGTCATCTGTCACAGTGAATCACAGGCAACCATAGGTCATATGAAGAGTGGCTACCATAATCGCTCATATTAAATGGAGACTAATAAGCTACAGTTTCCATCTTCCTTCACTTTTAGAATTATTTAGCAAAAACTAAAATCAAATGATGATGGAAAAAAGTGTAAAATTGGACCATGTTTTCTGAATAGAATGTGCGATTCTAAATCGAATGATGTGGTCCCCACATTCAACATTTTTCAGCCCCTAAAGTAAAAAAATCCCTAGTTAGCACCCCTGAGAACCAGGAGAGGATAGATATACTATTTTAATGAAACAGGAAAAGTTCTGAAAGTTGAGAATGCCCCCCCCTCCCCCCCCAAACCGTCATAATGTTCCACTCGGGTAACCATTACGTGGCGGAACAACAAGTACTACAAGTACTACAAGTACTACAAGCCGGAACCAGTGTGCTGCCTCTCCCCCAACTCCTGTCCACATTCTTACTTGTAAAGTGTCTGAAGCTTCGTGTTCGACTAGAGAATGATACCATTGTAACATTGTGTTGTGTACAGAAGGGTGATATCACCAGGAATGGGCTCAAAATAAACCCCCTCACCATAATGTGAAAGGTCTTCAAATTTGTAACTTTGCTAAGAAAATACAGTTTAGGTAAGTTTTCTGCTTCCAGGTTATTGTGACGCATGTTACACACTCAACAACTTCGGTAATCTTTTATGCCGACTTCACACATTTACATCCTCTCTATTCTTCCTGACATGAAATAACTGTAGTGTAGTAGCTAAAACAGTAGGTACTACTTGAAACTGGCTTCATGGGGTGAACAGTGCAGGGATCACATTTCTTCTCCAACTAAGTTTGTCTCTAACATAGTATGCTACAGCGTAAGTCTGTGACCTCTCATCTTTGAGGTATGTGTTCACACTGCTTTCCATTAGCTTCAATGCGTAGTCCTAATCTGCCCTCCACACTGTGGCATATATGCCGACACAAGTCGAAGGTCTTTCATTGAACGTCTGAAAGGAGTTTCAAGTTAGCATAGAGGTTCTAGAAACACTAAATCGTGCACAGTGCCCAAAACACTAAAATTCATAGGCGTCAGATCAGGCGATCTAGAAGGCCATTCTATTGATTCCCGTCCACCCTACCACAAATTATGAAAATGGTGATCCAGAAAATCCCGAACCTGCACAGTGCACGTAATAATGCAGGGGTGCTCCATCCTGCTTGAGGTACGTTTTACGGAAATTCATTCACAATGATTGCAGGGACAATGTTGTCTTCCAACAATTGTAAGTATCTGTTACCAGTAAGGCTGTACCGAACAAGAATTTCTTACTACCTGCAAATACTTACTTCAGTAATTATGCTTAAAATCATCATTTTACGCTATCACTGCTCATTTATCAACTAAAAAACTCCCTTTTTTAGCTTGTATCCAAACTTTCTCTCCTCTCCCGCCAGGGGCGCTGCTACTCCTAACTAGGAGGCCGCCATCTTGTTTGTTCCCCTCATCACATTTTGAGCACGTTGTTAGGGTAGGACGTGTTTGGCATCGCTGCCTTTGTTTTCTTGTTTGGAAGCAAAGTTATCAACTTTTCGGGGCAGAATTATGACCACGATAGAGGAATCAAACGATCTATTACGTGGGAGACTCAATTCGAAGAAATTTGATGCGTGAAGCTGCAAGAAACAGTCAAGAGATTTTCATCCTCTTTGCCGTGGGTGCAGGCCCTGCAACTTCGTCACCAAAGTATGTGAACTGTGCGATTTACATCATCATTCAACCGTGAAGGACATTTTGCATACGTAGAAGAAATCGGATCAGAAAGCAGATCAAAGGGCCAGGGCAGCAACGGCAGGTTTGGTTGATGACGAAACGGCTGCAAGTTGTCAACCGGATGGAGAAAACAAGATCGTCAACAAACGAAAATGACTTTGCTGAAGTTCATGAAAGTGTGGTGATGTGGGATGATGCAAAGTTGTTTGATGGTGGAGTAGGACAGGTGCCGTTCTCAGATGAAGAGTTGCTGGCGTCGATGCAGACCACAGCCAACGTAATTTTTGATGCGAAAGCCACTTGTATGGAGCAACGAATTACGGACAAGGTGGATTCGTCAGTGTCGGGGAGGGAAAAGAAGTTCGGCGCCCTAATGGCTGATATGCTCCACATGTTGCAACCATTGTTAGCCAAAGAAGAAGAAAAATCATTGGATAAATTAGGAACCGTGTGTCTGGTGTGACGGACATTAGGTCGTCATCTGCGATGCAGTCGCCAGCTATGCAGTCGCCGTGCCGTCAGGAGGCGCCACGTGTCGGAGAGGTTAAGACTGCGTCTAGATCAAGTCCGGCGGCTGTACTGACCTAGTGAAGAGCTCGGCGGAGAAAGGAAAATCTTCTAGGGCGTCCACTCGCAGGTCAGGAAATGACAGTACTCAAATGGCCGCTCCCGGTGTGGGGAACAGCGGTTCGTATGAGCACTCCAGCGAAAAATCACGCAAAACTGTAGTAGTAGTAAAGTCCAGTGAGGACAAATTTACGAAACTACTGGACATAATGAGTTTGTTTATGGCGTCAAACACCAGAGTAGCGTTTAATTTTTAAAAGAGTACCATTAAAAAAAAAAAAAAAAAACACCTGTATCGTTGCTGCCGTAAATCTCCGAGAAAAGGAGTAGGTTATAGGAACGATAGCACTAGTAAATAGCTATCTCTTCCAAGCCGTAAATCACCGAGAAAAGGGGTAGGTCGTAGGAACGAGAACGCTGGTAAATAGCTATATCGTCCCTGCCATAAATCTCCGAGAAAAGGAGTAGGTAATAGGGACGAAAACACTAGTAAGTGGTTTTCTCTTCCCAGCCGTAAATCACCGGGA
>JAHWFP010139527.1:59878-79103 GCA_023313725.1 Lithobius niger
AAAAACTAATTTTACCTTTTAAAATTATCGTTTTTCAGCTGAACCGAACCAAACCTTAAATAAGCAGAGCACCGAACACTTCCGAACCGAATAAATATGTACCAAACCTTTCAACTTTAAAATAAAATGTAAAGTAACTCTGTCATGAAGTTTCATCAGTAAGTGCACAAATGTGGAAAATCTGTTTAAACATTAAAAAATCTCTACTTTTACATTTTCCCTTATAACTTCTGAACCGTTAGAGCTAGGAACTTGTGTTTGGACCAATGGAAAGCTGGTGAAAAAACCTTCAAAATGGTGTATTCAAACATAAAAAAAACCGTCAATTAGAAGTGAAAATACGTTCGGTTTGGTATTTTGCTGTTGAAAGGCCGAACACCGAACCGAACCGAACCAAACGCCCTTTGTTCGGCCATGTTCGGTTCGGTTTATTCGGTTCGGTACAGCCTTAGTTACCAGTCAGTATACCAACAATAAAAGATGGACAAGTTATCCCACCTGCGTATATCCTCGCTCACACATTGATTCCTGGTGAAGGTGGAGGTCGAGGCATTACAGCATGTGGCTGATCATCTGCATACAGGATACAGTTGTGCTGAGTGACGAGTCATGCAAATGAAACATGGCCTCGTCGGTGAATAAGATATGATCAGTGATCGTTGGATATTTGCCAATGGCGGTATCTACATGCCTTTGGATTTGCAACCTAAGCATTGTTGCTTTATTCTGAACTAAAAAAAAAAAATCTTATTAAAAGGAAAAAACGTAGAAAAAACGTAGAAAAAACGTAGTGCTTTCAGCAAACACTAACAACTCAATGGAATAGCACTCTTAAAATTAATGTTAGCGATTGAAGCTAGAAATGGAAGGATTATGTGGATTGATTTACTTAATCCACATTAAAAGTAACTCGGGTCTGTGGTTTACGTTTGGAACAAGAAAAGGAAAATAATGGATGTGACTACCACCAATACCAAAGCAAATGGTTGTGAAATGAAGTTAGTAAAAATAGAACTAAATGGGAATACCAAAACCTTGAGAATATGGAAGTGGTCCAAGGTGCTACTTGAAACCTAATGAAGCCTTATGAACCTAACGAAAACTAAGAAAGGAGGGGGGGGGGGGGGGCACACTGGTTCGTAATGGTTGCCCGAGTCGAACAGAGGGAGGTTTAGGGGTCATTTTCAACTTTCACAACTCTTCCCGTCACATTAGAGTTTTTTATCTATCCGCTCCTGGTTCTGAGGAGTGCTAACTAGGGATTTTTTATTTAACAACCTCGTTAATTTTCGTACTGTGAAACGCCATTTCATCAACAAGACTCGGAAAAAAATACCGGAAAAAATTTTTAATAGCTTGAGCTGCTATCTTCTTCGGGCCTCAGGATGTAGCTCGGACTTTTTACATTTTCTACTCCTGGATCAAGGCCCACCACACAAATACAGGAGGCAATGTCACCAGCCAAATTCAATTAATGCGCTAGTTCGTCGAACTGGAGTGGAAAATGTAGAAAGTCCGAGCTATATCCTTGAGGCCCGAAGAAGATAGCAGCGCAAGCTATCAAACTGCACAAAGCTGTTGTCTTGATCGTGAAAGTATACGCTAATTTTTTCCAGAATTTTTGTTACATAGGGATTAAAAATACGGTTAAATTCGGTGCAAACAATTCTTTTTTAAATAGGACTATGTTTTCTTGATAGACCGTGTCATTCTGAATCGAATGGAGGGGACCACATCAATTGATTCAAAATTACATGGTCTAGCCAGAAAACGTAGTATTATTTTACATTAGTCAGAAAACTTAGTCTGGTGGAGATGGAAAGGGGGCCTGGACTTGCTCCTCATCTCATTACGATGATTTGGGACGGGTATGGGGGAGGAAGGGGGGAGCCTGGCTGTGGTGTACATCTCGATCAAAGTAACTTTTTCAAATTAGCTGCAAACCGAAAAAAGCACTGTACTCCATTCTGGTTGAGAACCCGACGGACCTTTTCACTACGTCCAGGCAGGTAAGTGATCACCTCAAATGGTCCTTCCTTGTTTTTCAGGTCAGCATTTTCACTTCTCTATTTTTCCTTTTCTCGCCGTACCTTCGCCCTGTGCCACGCCTTTTTCATCTCCACGTTTAAAAGTCTTTGGAACTCTGAAGTTTGACTGAAGTGTTCTGCTGTGGTGGTAGTGTGTGTTTTGGATTTTAATATGACTTAGAAAAATGTTGGGGTCGCCAGTTTTTTGTGGCCCACCCTGTATAACCAGTAGTGGACCAAAAAATCAAAAAACATCCATATATGACAAAAAATAAGATTCTGAATCGGCTCTGGATGAATTATGGTATGGTACCAACTATACTGGTAATAGAGGCACTGGCCGAATCGTGGTGAAAATCGTCCGCGTTATAATCGTGCCCGTTTATTGTGGTTGAGCCCAAAATGACAACTTACCTTATACTCCAGCTGCCTTACAATCGAGCCAGTACGGTAATTGTTGTAAATGTTAACTGTTGTAAAAAATGTTAGCAACCTAATTGTTGTAAAATTAGGATTCAAATTAACGTCCTTTTCAACTGTTAATTGGTTATGTTAAATTGGAGACTGACAGTTTTGCTAGGAAATACCTTGGATCCTTTACATTCTGTATTCAACTTGAGCACGACCGCTTTTACCGGGCCGTTGTCTCCTTAAACGTTACAAGGGTGGGCTTAGGCCAGGATTGAACCCTGAACCTCCGGCATACAAGACAGTCGTGGTAAAAAGTACAGTCAGGTTTTCCCTCCTCTGTGGGGAAGGGAACTACTAGGATTTATTAAAAGAAGAATATAGTTTGTACGCCTAAGCTAGGTTCGGAGTGCACAGAACTATTGTTTTGCGTACTCCCTTTCAACATTATGTACCACCTTCTCTTTGCAGGTTTGATTAACATGATCTGGCACATGTTCATCAGTAAACGGTTTACTGCAGCTGCGTTACTTATGGAGAAAGTAAGTAAACATCGTTAAGTGGTGTAGAATATCGTGCATGTTGTATTGGTTCGCCTACAAAACGCTCTCGTAGATAAACTGGACCCACAAATGAGACCTCGTTTTCTTCATGCGTGACAATTTAAAGTATGTAGAAATTGAGATTGACTTATCACAGATTGTCTTTAAAGGATTTTTTTTAGCATTCAACTGACTGTAGAGTTAAATTTATATTCATACATTCAAGATTTATAACAGGTTTAACATTGAGTTCATTTGTTTGTATTCTCACAATATTTTGGTTTATCTATAATATTCTACAAATGTTGTTTACTCCCCAGACTGGCAAAGTCCCCAAAGACAGACTGTGTCGAAGGGTAAGCAGGTTCTTTTTTCTTGTAAAGTCGCACTTTCTCCTTTCCGTGGGCATACGCAGACTTATCGTTTTGGGAGGGGGGGGGGGGGGAGCGGCACAAATAAAGAAAAGTGAACAAATATGTTGTTGTCCTTTCTTTTTTTAAAAGGGCTATTTCGCTACTTTTTCCCAGGTGCAGTGAGTACCCCATTTTGTTTGTGGGGAGTGGGTTTGAGGGCAGAAAAAAAAGGACATCTGGGGTTAAAAGTGGTGAGGTGGCCGTGCCCCAGTATGTGTATGCCCTTGCTCCTTTTTCTAACCAAGCATTGGTCAGTACGTTCATGAATGGCATTGTTGTATCGCGGTCATTAGTAGATGTTTGAATTCTCGTGAGTCTTTCTTGGATAAGGTTTTTATGTGTTCATTTCATTATTCATAGTGTTTATTTTTTCTAATTACTGCGTATTTGTTGCATAATTTCAGGACATAGGCCTTTCTGAATCAAGCTTAGATAAATTCTTGGCCTTGTGTTCAGAGGTGCTCGACACATTAATAGAGGTCAGTAATATCCTTGTAGTGCACATTGGTAATGACTATACAGTTACAATTTATGTGTGAACATCGTATATTTTTTTTAGGCAAATGTTGCCAGCCTCTTAGAGTCGAACCCAACTTTTGAGTGTGAGGAATTCTGGCAAAATCGGCAAGGCACCACGCCATTAGTGGAATTAGCAGTTGGCCAGAAACTCTCGAACCGCGACCTTGTGTGTCACCATTACCAACTGTCATTATGTATGCACATGATGGTTGCGTTTAGTCTCAGATCTGTTCGACCCATTAGTTTTTTCGACAGCAAGGTATGTTGCTTAGGTTTGTATTGACAATATATCGTTTGAAATAAACTGTTGATGACGGCTCTTTTATTTTTAGGGTAAAAGTGCTTTCTTCAGGGAACTTCTTTCTGTTCCTCCTCTACCAATGCCTGATCTGGACTTGGCCATAATCAATTCTAGAACACAGGTAATGCAAATAGTACACAGTTCCACTGGTGCTTCTCGGGTGTTCTGAAAGAGCCCGTCATTCAGTCACCTATCTGGGTGGATGGGGTTGCTAACCGAAACCGTATTGGCATTCTCTGAGAATCAGTATTCTACTGATGGGTGTTACACTTCCTACCGCTGACCCCTGTTCAAAAAACATCCTATCGCCGTCTCATTCTCCTCACTTCCTCCTCACGTTACTTCTGGCCTGCCCGGTTCCACTTCTCCACATCCCCACTTTTGACAAGGCCCATCATGCTCCAGGGAAGTGGGCAGGCACCCACAGTAGAACTGCACATTCGAATACTCTGGGAATTCCAAATATTCTCCTATAACAACTGTTGTAATTTTTACATGTGGGTGTAACTCCAGCACATATTAGGTGAATTTGAAGTAAATTTTGAAGCACCACAAACAAGCGTGCGTTTGAACGACATCTTTTTACTGCCGGAAGTGAACTACAAAAGTTAGCGACACTCACAACCGCGTCGGTAATTTGGTTTAAAATTGCATTTAACCTACGACTTTAAGATTACTGCAGTCAGGCCGCTTAAAAATTAAATACATGCTGATTTTAGGTCTAAGATACTTTAAAAAAAAATTAAACTCCTGTCTTAGGCCTTATTTAATCCTTTTAGGCCTACGCCATTTTTTCAATTCTCGAGTGAGAAACCCTATGGCCACAACATGGCTGCCATGAACAAGTTGCATGCCTCACAAAAATTAATTGTAATAAAAAAACTATGCGGTCTGGAAGTATAAAAATTCGCAGACGTAATAATTATATTGTAGATTATTGACCAGAAATATAATTGGGACCATTGTCCTAAGTTTTTATTATTTAAAAGAATCCTGAAGTTCGACTACGTGAACAGCGCTAATGAAAATTTCGACTTACAGTACTCAGAATAACATCCACATGATATTCTTCTGTCACAACGCGTGTTATTACTTCCGAAATCATTATTTTATGTTTTATTACCGTAAAAATAGTTTAAAATTGCTTTATTTCTTTGAGATTCACGATCGATTACAGCTCACTACCAAATCGTTGCCGGACGCCATAATGACCGGCTGCCCACAATGCGACGCGCTCCTGCTAGCACCAATGGCTGCGACCTTGACTCACTTTGTGTGACGTCACTCGCGAACGAGCCAATCAGCGCTCGCGATAGCTCGCGAGGCCGAAGCATTTGAACAACGGCCGTTGAAAAGGTACATTTCATTGGAGGAATACAGGCAGTGATGTTGGAGTTGATGACGTCATTTTTCGCGGGCCAGAAAATTGGGAATCCCCTCTCTCGAACGCAACCAAGATGGCCGCTGTACGTTCCGTTGTTCTGGAGATACGATCGTTTGAACCAAGGGCAATTTTCAGCAAATAAACGCAATTTCACATCCATTTTGGCGACGATGCCAACAATAACATCGACTTAAGGTAATAAAAAGATGATATTAAATTAAATTAAGCGAAAATACACGTTCCAAAATACCTAATTCAATCGGAGTTACACCTCCGATGTACGCAATAGGATTTTTTTTTTAACAGGGCGTAGAACTCAGCTGAACTGGGCGAACGATACATCGTCGTTTAGGCTTTTTTGCAGCGGAATTACAACGACGACATATCGTCGCTTAGGCCTAAAAGGGTTAAGCAAGAACTGTGATGAGGCCAACACACTAAAAACGTTCTTTCAACGACACTCCCCGTTGTCGGTCTCATCCAAAAAATACTTGGGACTCAATCTTCAGTTCATAAAGGCTCTCAGGCCCAAGGCGAGTCTTTGATTGTCCAACTTCTTCTTCGGAAGTGTCTTTGTGAGCATATCGGCCACGTTCTCACTTGAGGGCGTGTACACAAACTAAATTTTCTTCTCTTGAAATGCAATTTCAAGTCCATGTGCTTGCTCCTTTCAGACGTCTGCTTGTTTTTAGCCAGACACATTGCTCCTTGATTGCCTTCACTTGGCTGGGTGTTTTCACAAAACTTCCCATTCCAATTTCACTCATTAATCTTTGTGCCATATCACTTCCTTATATGCTTGGCACATCGCAACGTATTCTGCTTCAACTGTGGGTAAGGCCACTGTTTCTTGTTTCTTACTACGCCATGAAACTGCAGCGCCTGCAAGGATGTCCACATATCCACTTCGAGATTTTCGGTCTGTTATGTTAGAACCCCAGTCTGCGTCTGTGTAGAACTGCATTCCTGATCCTGTCTTCTTAAAGGTTAACCTCATATTTTTCATCTTGTTGAGGTATCGAAAGATATGTTTGACTTCGCTCCAGTTCTCCTCACTTGGTTCATTATTGAACTGACTCAAATATGACACTGCGTAGGCTAAGTCTGGTCTTGTGCCGTTTGACAGATACAAGAGACTTCCAATTGCCTCTCGGTAAGGCAAGTGTCCATGCTTAGACTGACTGTCCTTGTCTTCTTCTGTTTTTGAGAAGTTCATACCCGGATCTAATGGTGTAGAAGCTGGCTTAGCGTTCTCCATTTGAAAAGTTCGAAGAATCTCTTCTGTGTAGGCCTTCTGATCTAGAGTTATAGATCCGTCCTTCAGTTGGGTTATCCTAATTGATAAGATTTCGGTTGCTTCTCCTAAATCTCTTCCTTTGAACTTGTTGTTTAGTTTCTTCGTGAAGTTTTCAAGTACTTCATCGTTTTTGGCTATAATGAAGGTGTCTTCAATGTACACTCCTATTATGAGTCCTTCTAAGTTGTAATACACACATGGGTCGGCTATTGACTACTTCAGTCCAATTTCCTTCAGAAATTCGTCCAAGCTTGTATTCCACTCTCGGCCCGATTGGTGTAGTCCGTACAAACTTTTATTTAATTTGAACACATAATCTTCTTTCCCTTTCTTCAAAAAAGGTTGCAGCTGTTCCATATAAGTTTCTTCCTTTAAAGTTCCGTTAAGATATGACGCGGTGATATCCATTTGATGCACCTTCCAGCCCAACTCTTCTTCTAAGGCAATCAGCTTTCTTGCGGATTTCAACTTAATTACTGGTGCGTACGTCTCTCGGTAATCTACTCCACGTACTTGCATGAAACCTTGCGCCACCAGTCTCACACGGTATCTCTCCAATTTTCCTTCTTGTGTAAATTTCTTCTTGAAGACCCGTCTTGATCTGATCTTCCTATTTGGAGGTCTAGGCACTAGTTCCCAGGTCAGGTTTTCATCTAGATTCCGCATTTCTTCCACCATGGTGGATCTCCATTCTTTAGCTTCAGCTCCTTCCGAGGTTCTTTCCAAGACTTTGGTTCTTCTAGGCCTTCGTCCTTGAATCGAGACGAGTTACACTTCATTTGAAACTCTCTCTTTCCGGCTTGTCTTAACGACCTTCTGAATAGGCTTTAGCTCTACTTTGTGTGGGCAAAATGGTTCGGTCTTGATCATATCGACGTTCATCAATTTCAAGAAAATTTTCTTCTGGTGATTCATGTTGCGTCTTCTCGTCAGTTTCGGATGACTCCCCCTACTTTGGATTTTCACTAAGCATGGTTTCTTCGTTTTCTGCAGGTACCTCGTCAGGTATAGAGTGATTTTTCTCTTGTCTTGACTTTGGAGGAATTTTCTCTTAAGAATGGTAAGACGGCTTCTTCAAACTTCACATCTCTACTTAAGATAATCTTGTCCTCTCTAAAGTCCCACAATTTGTACCCCTTCACTCCGTCAGGATAGCCTACGAAAGCTATTTCTACTGCTCTTGGTTCAAGCTTTTGTTTGGGAACGTACCTTCCTACTGTTGCCCAAGCTTGACATCCGAAAACTTTTAGATAACTGATGTCATCTTCTTTTTTGTTCCAGATTGATGAAGGTGTTGCTCCTCCTAGTGCTCTTGCCGGGTACAAGTTTCTTATTTTACATGCCGTATTTGCTGCTTCGGCCCACTGGTAATTTGAATCCGGAATGTATTAGCAAACGCCTCGTCATGTCCATCAGCGTCCGGTTAAATCTCTCTGACAATCCGTTTTGCTGTGGATTTCCAGGAATTGTTAGTTGTCTTCTTATTCCATGTTTTAGGAGATACTCGTCGAAATCTCGACTTTGGTATTCTCCGCCGTTGTCAGAGCGTAGTATTATCACTTTCATGTCATGCATGTTTTCAGATTCTATTCTGAGTTCGCTCCTCCTTTGGAAGTAGGATTTATTTTTCCAACTACATCTGAATGTATGACTTCTAAAATGTGGGATGGCTTGCCACTGCTTAACTTCAGAAATGGTAGTCATGCAAGTTTCCCTTTCACACATATTTCACACTTCAGTTCCTCGCCATCTTCGTTTTCTAGACTTACTTCAAGTAGGTCCTCGTCGACTGTAATTATCACCGCTGCATGATGCAGGTGACCTAGTCTTTGGTGCCACAGATTTTCATCTTGACGTTTGGCTGAGTATACTGATTGCTTTACTTCATCTATTTTGTATAGTCTATTCTCCCTACGAGCAGTAAGAATTGCTGTCCCATCTGGTTCCACTACTGAAGCTTTGCCATCTCTGAATCGAACTTCGTATCCCATTTCTTCAATTCTGTCTACTGATAGCAGGTTGCCATCTAATTCTGGAGTGTATAACACATTAGCGAGTGTTATAATTCCTCCTCCGTTGTCTTCAGAAATGTTCCCACAGACGTCTCCCGTTCCCATGATATTCATCTTCTCACCGATAGCTACTTCTACTGTAGAGGATCTACACTTCAAGTTGGTAAGTTTTTCTTCGTTAGAAGACGTGGTCAGTCGCCGCGCCGTCTAAGTACATGATATTATCATGTTTCTTCTATCTTTTGTTTCCAGATGAAGTCATAACTGTATTCGCTCTGGCCTTCTCCCTCGTTTTGGCTTCTTCGTTGCCTTTTTGAGTTTTAGGACTAGCATTGTCGTCTTGTCCTCGACTGTCGTCTTCTTTTTCTGGGCAATTTCGAGCGAGGAGTCCCAACTTTCTACAACAGTGGCATTTAAAGAACTTTATCCCATTTTTATTTGGCTGCTTCTTCTCGCTTTAGTTGCCATCTTCATTTTTCTTTTTATTTTGCTGACTTGTGGTTTGTTTTCCTTTGATAAACAGAGCTTTTTCTTCTTCTGGTTCCCTCTTGGATGGTTCATCCCTACTTTTTCTCTTCTCTTCTAATAAAAGCTTAGCTTTTACAATTTTGGTTGTTAAGTTATTTTCTTGATATTCTAAGTTCAAAATCAACGATTCATAACTTTTGGGTAGGCCCATAAGCATCACCAAGGCTATCTCTTTCTCATTGAAATTGTGACTGCAATGCATGGTCAATTTCCTATGGATCCCCATAATTCTTCCTAAATATGACGTCATTTTTTCTCCTTCTTTCCTAGTTATGGTGAAAAATTCCCGTATGAGTTGAATCACGTGCAAAAAAACATACTTGGTATGTCCTTCGCTCTTGAACAATTACCAATATCACCTAAATAGCTATCATCCACAACAAGAAAAAGGAATGTCATTGCTTTCTCATTATATTTTCTTTCGTCTGTGGACATGGATGGATCATATCCTGGATCAATAGCACTCCAAACGCTTCTCTGCACAAGTGCAGCATGGGTTATCATTGACCAGGCATGGTAATTTTCAGACTTTAATTTGGGAATTTTAAAATCATCGGCATGCCCTAGCCCTACAGTCACCATGTTTGGTTTTTATTAGGGATCGACCGAATCCGAATCCGAACCGGATCTGAAGCCGGATCTTTAGGGTTCGGATTCGATTCGGATTCGGCAAAATTAAGATGTCTGGGCGATTTTTCAATAACTTCGCTAATTTCTGGCCGTTTTCAACGTTTCAATATACCATTCGAAGAGTTTTTTCACCAGCTTTCCAATGGAGTTAATTTCAAATGGCTAGCATAAACTGTTCAGAAGTTATAAGTGAAAAACCAATAAACAAGTTGCGAAAATAGGTACTGGAGTCTTTAAACTTTACTCACTTTGCTACTTTACTCAGCTAGACTGAAAATTTAGTCTGTATAAAATACAAAGGTCTGAAGCAATCAACAAAGTTTTTATTTTGGATTCGGTTAGGATCCGGATCCGATTCACCAAATCTTGTAAATTATCCGGACCCGATCCGGATTTGGTAAAAGTAGATTCGGTCGATCCCTAGTTTTTATTTTATTAAAAGAAAAATATTTTGGAAATATGATCGTGTTCTTCTTCTTCCGTTTCGGTTACGAAAAAAATATTCCCACTTTCTGTTGCTTTGTTCGTTCATTCGTATCGGGTTCTGTGCAACGGCCGACCGCATGCGTCGTTGTAGCGAGGTTCGCTAGAATTTCAGATGCGTCTTCGTTTGATTTTAGGTCTCTTTTGCTGATACTTCGTCTAATTTTCATCAAAAGTTTTTAAAATCACTTCTTCAGTAAGTATTTCGGCTTCACTTATCTGAATTTTGACGTCCTCTTCTTCGTGATGTCGAACGTGGTTGCACTAGTTATAGCGAATCGTTTTTGGCGCCCGCATTAGGCCTAATTTTATTCGTTTTACGCGCTACCGATTTTCGGCCTTCTACTGATCGCTAAGAACAGTCATACTTCAGTCCAGCCAACCTCTTCGGCGCAGTATATGCGTGCTGGGCTTCATAACCTGTTGTAATTTTTACACGTGGGTGTAACTCCAGCAGATATTAGGTGGATTTATTTAAAGTAAATTTCTAAGCACCACAAACAAGCGTGCGTTTGAACGACATCTTTTTACTACCGGAAGTGAACTACAAAAATTAACGACAATCACAACCGCGTCGGTAATTTGGTTTAAAATTACATTCAACCTACGACTTTAAAATTAGTGTGGTTAGGCCGCTTAAAAATTGAGTACATGCTGATTTTAGGTCTAAGATATTTAAAAAAAAATTCAACTCCTGTCTTAGGCCTTATTTAAGCAAGAACTGTGATGAGACCAACACACTAAAAACATTCTTTCAACAACAAAAACTTGGTGAGTTTTCTGGTAGAATTTACTAGTTCTCCAGCGTATCCTCTCTATCGGTTCTACCAATGAACAGACTGCTGTAGCAAATGGCCTATCACCATCCATCGAACGGTGGCAATCACACTAACCCAAGAACTCCATCCGAAGCAGCAACCTGCCACCCACTGCCTGCATTCATATGAGCTCCTCTATAACCTGGGCTGCCCCTAAGCCAACCCTATACACACTGTTTACCTGCACCAAGGAAACGTTACTCACATCTAGAGCAATGGACGTAGGGAACCACCGCCCTCAAGGCCTACCGAAATACACCTCAGCACATGCCGCGGATCACTCACAGCCAGCACAGCCGTACGACACATAGGCAAACGATGCAAGAGCCTGACATGTACACACTAATAGGGCCAACGTCTCCAGCAAGTTATCCAGCGTTATCCAGTTCCCATAACCAAAAAACTTCCTGCCGCAATGCACCGTCATTCCATCCAAGCGGCGCTCGCAACTTTGGGCCCGAAGGCCACTAGTCCTAAGTGCTGCAACTACCACACAGCAGGCCATACACCACCGTACGCAGAATGCGCACCTTGCTTTGCATCAAGTACAGGCCACCCACAACCATGATTGGGCTCCCCAAGAAACAACCTGATTCTCATGAACCCCTTCCGCAGCAGGCCTCCACCCTGCAACAGGTCACCAGAAATCCCTGGTACCCCAGGGGTTCCACCCGACGGAAGCCAAACCTTGCCCTTCACAACACGGGGCACTCGAAAGGAGAGGTCACAAACTGGGACTGAAGCCCGTCAAAAAGTACTAAAACGAATCCGCGCCGAACAAGGACGTACAGACTACCACCATCACCAGCCCCCCAACAGGACAAAACTAGGCGTATTGTCAGTCCCTATCATTCCCAGCAGCAAATCCACTGGACACCTTTGTCACGAGACCAACCTTGCCAAATTCGTGGCCACAGCTAACCTGACACCTCACATGGTTATCAATATAAAACAGGCTACCCCTGGTCACCAAACCATGGTGACTAGCTGTATGGATCATGAGTTCCAAGGCCAAGGTCACATCTAAGACTCCAAAAGGCCAATGCCTTATACAAAAGTTTCAACTTTGTGGCTGTAATGTGTACTTATTTGAAAAGTGGTTAAAGTTTATTAAAAATGCATCTATCAGGCTGTTTCTTACTATCTCCAAAATGCTTCCCTTTAGTTTAGGCTGAAATTACTTCTTTAATGGTCAAATGCCCATATTTAAAATTTAAGTTGTGATCATTTAATATCAATTAGCTCTCACCCAGAAAGATCTCTAGACAGACTGTTTCGCCCTTGTTTGGGCTCGTCAGTAGAGAATACTGTGTGGATGAGAGCTAGGCTACGCTTGCTAGGGCAAATGACAATGGCGAAACGAATACGGTTTCAGCAAGCGAAATAGCAGAATCGTTTGCCTATCTCTCATCCACAAAGTATTCTCTACTGACGAGCCCAAACAAGGACGAAACAGTCTGTCTAGAGACTTTTGTGGGTGAGAGCTAATTGATATTAAATGATCAATTGGTAAAAATTGTACTAGGCCCGGGTGTCAACCATTCAGTAGAATGGAGCCCCAAACAAGCAGACGATTCTGCTATTTCGCTTGCTGAAACCGTATTCGTTTCGCCATTGTCATTAAGTTGTGATACTTCACTCCATCACCAACAGGCGGCGTATCCGCTCATTTCCCAGCAGGCACCACCGTCATGTCCTTACAATCTCTTGGACATTCGCTATAGTCAGTCGATACCCTCGTTGCTCCGTAAAGTTTAGTAAGATCCAATATCACTTTGGAAGTTGTGTTGTGCACGCATCTAAAAAGATTCTTAACGAATCTATGTGCCATTTGCTTTGAACACTCGCCCACCAATATCGAAAACTGTATGTACGTAGAAAAAAATCAGACCAAAAGGCAAAGAGCGTTCCAAGCATGGCTGCAGTTTATTAAGAAAAAGTGCTCCTAAGATTCGAGTAAACACGGTTTCTTACTTCCTGCAAATACTTACCTTCAGTAATATTGCTAAAACCACCTTTTTACGCTATTTACTGCTCGCTTATGAACTAAAAACCCCATTTTTTATGTTCTCCCTAAGCTTTTCTCCATTGCCGCCAGGCGGCGCTGCACGTCCTTACGACGTCAGCGCCCCCACCAGTCCAACCGCATCACTTTTCGAGCACTCCATCGTGGATGGTTGTGCGAGTTTTTACTGCGTGCTTCGCGAATTAACCAACGCGTATTATGGACTACAACAACGGACTTCGATGTCAAGAAGTGGATCCGACGAGCGGCTTATTGGAAAGCAGCACGGTGGGAACAGGATTGAAGCACGGCAACGGTCGGTAGTCGGTAGGCTTAACGGATACGGCCATGCCGGCGGTGTTTTTTGGTCGGCCGGTCGTTGCCGAGGGCAAGATGGCGGCCGAGAATGAAGCTTTTGCGATTCGTGGTTACGGAGGCGTCGTTGCCTCCCGTTCTTCCCCGGGATGTTCGTGTTGAAATACCATTTTTTTCAAGCAGATGGTGTTTGTAGAGTGAGCCAGTGGAATTGTCACCGTCCCTCAAGGCAGGTCCGTGCCGATCCGATGGCGGGCGCTAGGTGTGTGGCCGACAGTGGCAGTAAGTTGAAAACCAGTAGTGTTGAGAGGATGAATAGGACGACCGCTCCCGGTGGGGAAAATAGCGGTGCGGTTCCTACACTGAGTGGTAAAAAGCCGGCCAGGGGCGCTGTCCGTGGTCCGACTACCCCAGCAAAAAAAAAAAAAAAAAAAGTTACAAGTGCCACGTTTGGACATAATTGCAACGCTGGTGGAGCCGAGGGATGCAAATTGAAGCCGGTTTTTAACCGGACCCACGCTGTCGCCACTGGCAACACGTGTGTAGCACCATCGGCGACACTCAGTAGCTACTAGACGCTGATGCAGCGGGACAAATTGTCGCCGTTCTGTAGCCAGTTGTCACCAGGGAAAGTAGCTGTATGACGCTGACGCAGCGGGACACATCGTCGCCGTTCTGTAGCCAGTTGTCACCAGGGTAAGTAGCTGTTATGACGCTGACGCAGCGGGACAAATTGTCGCCGTTCTGTAGCCAGTTGTCGCCAGGGAAAGTAGCTGTATGACGCTGATGCAGCGGGACACATCGTCGCCGTTCTGTAGCCAGTTGTCACCAGGGTAAGTAGCTGTTATGACGCTGACGCAGCGAGACACATTGTCGCCGTTCTGTTGCCAGTTGTCACTTCGAGGGTGTCACATGTCGCCGGTGAGCGTGGCTGCTATGACACTGGCGCAGCGGGACCAATTAAAAAAAAAAAAAAAAAGCCGTCGCCAGGTGTCCGCTGCGCAGTCGTCATGTGTCGCCGGCGGTATGGTGAGTGTCTCCATGGGCGTTTGCCCATAGGCCTATGTGTTTATGATATGTTAGGGTATGTTTACATTAATCGTTATTGCCTCTACATTTCTTTGGTCCTGGCATGGCAGCTGCGTTGGCTCCTGCGGTGTGCATCAAGACATGGTCTCACTGGAGTTTGGCAACTTGGACGGTTAGTACTATGGGTTTGAAGTAGGGTTCTCCCCCCTCCTTTTGCCTTCGACTGTCTTCTCTTCCTTGGGTCCTTAGGTTGAGTGGGGGGGGGGGGGGTGATTCTGATGCCCTTTGGGGTCTGGCCGCTACATGCGGTCGCACGGGGCCACTATGCCCAATTTTTTTTTTTTTTTTTGGCGAATCGCAAACAAGTTGTATGGTGTATGCATTGTCTCATACGGTCAAACGAAAAACATGTGAATGGAGCTGTAGCTTGTTCATCTGGTTCGAGTACGAGTTCCCTTGGCTTAAGTATGAATCAGAAGGGGGACTTAAAGGTACATGTTGAAGGTAAATCCAATTAAGTCGGTTTCTGTGGAAACCTGGCACTCGAGGCTCGGTCATCAGTGTAAATTGGGCCTGTTAAATCTACATAACTCCAAGGTGGTACATGGATACTAGGAGTGAAGCCTAACTCTCCTCAGTGCGAGGTCTGCAAGGTAACCAAATCGACTAGGGCCAGTTTTAAGGGTATTGGTGCTTTTCAGAGTATGAAGCCCCTCGAGCTCCTTCACATGGATGTTGGGGGACCAAATCGCACGGTATCCTTGGGTAATTGTCGATATGTGTTTACTTTACTTGATGATTATTCTCGTTATGCATGGGTGTTTCCCATCGCTAAGGAAAGCGATGCGTTTCAAACGTTTGTTGACTTTCGTGCCAGAAGTGACAGACAATTTAGCCTCAACTTTGTAAATGTTCGCACGGACCGAGGTATGGAATTTTGTGATTATGTAGGTTGGGTATCAGATACCAGCGAACCAATGCCTACTCACCAGCTATGGCTGGAATCGCTAGGCGATTTAACCGCACGTTGTTAGAAGGGGTACGTGCAATACTTCACGAGACTTCTCTGCCACGCAATCTTGGGCAGAATTTGTATGTACGTTCACCTACCTGAAGCATAGGTACCCTCACTCATACTTAGGCTTTGGGGTCCCTTGTACATTATGGTTTGATCGAGGTGTATCAGTCAGACATTACGAAGACCTGGTGCAATTTGTTATGTACACTTCCATAAGCCGGGAAGGGATACCCTTGACGTTAACGCTGGGAGGGGGTATTCATTGGCTATGCGGTAGACACAGTAGGATATAGAGAGGAATCCCCAAACTTACTTGGTCGTTGACACTAAACATAACAGTTGATGAGGTTAAGTTATGGGGAAGGGAGAAGAGGTCCTTGCAGTATAGGCCTCAGAGTGTGCCCAACCCAGTCTAAGTGCAACTACATTTAACTATGGAAAGAAACTTAGTTCGGGTACAGAGTCGGAATCGGATGGTAATTCTAGGGTAGAAGCCGAAGATAAGACTGAGGGCCCACTAACCATTGAAGAAGTTCCTCCACGGCCATTCATTCTTAGTAATAGTGTAGGCTCCTCCCCCATATTGGCTCCTTTAGATTATCAGTATTGGTGTAGGGAAGTAGTTCGTCAGACGGGGCAAAGGGTAGGTAGGTTGGATGTGTACTATCACACCCCAGATGGAATTATGTTCCGCAGTGTTAATGATGTCAAATAATATTGTGTAGAACGGAGATGTCAGTTTGAACCACTGTTCGATTTTAGGGGTAGACGAACACCTGATTTCGGAACTGTATCCACTAGTGGGCAGGATAGTCCTGTTGATTTCAGTGATGCTGCGGCATACGTGTGTATTGTTGGGCCAATTACCTATGCAGAAGCCATTGCCTCTCCTCACAAGTGTGAATGGGAACGGTCCATGGGAGACGACGTTGCGTCCTTTACGAAAAGAGCGGTACATAGAGGTTAATGTAACTATAGATATGGAAGTGGGGATGTAAATGGATATACAACGTAGAAGAATACCGACGGAAGCGTTAGACGTTTCCGCTCCCGACTAGTAGCTCGGGGGTTTTGTCAAGCAAGCGGTGTGGATTTTGATGGAGTATTCAGCCCAGTTGTGAATTTTGTTTTAGGTTAGATTCTTTTATGTATTATTGGTATCCATTCTGAAGTGGACAAATGTTGATTTGGATATCCAGTGTGTGGTACGTTGGATTGCAAAACCTTCATGAAAATCCCCAAAGGATTCAAACCTGAGGTTCACCATGGTACGGTGTGGCTATTGCAAACAGCCGTATATGGTCTTCACCAAAGTGGGTGACTGTGATGGGAAGAACTTGAAAAGCCATTAGTGATGATGGGATTTTCTAAGTTCTTGGGACTTACCTGTGTTTATCATTTTGGTTTAGATGCAGTTTTATGTGGATGTTTTGCTTTTGTTAGCCAGAAACGCAACTCTTAGAGCAAATGTAGTAACGTTGCTTGAATCCAAATTCAAACTCACGTCTTTCGAAGTAAAAAAAAAAAAAAAAAAAAAACCTATTAGGTGTTGCCTTCCTCAGAATTGATGGCATGACAGTAATTCATCAAATCTTACTTTTCACAACTCACGGAGAGGTATGACGTCGATGAAACGTGTACGGTGCGTGTACCAGTACGTGTGCCAGTTCATGTCTGCAGGTACTGGTGTTCAAACGAGGCGTGACGAAGATGTGACAAGTGTACATTTCCCATACAGGTCACTAGTAGAAAGTTGTTTGTTGTATGGAGCTTCTAGAACAGGGCCTGATATTCTTTTGGGTGTTATAATCTTGTCCCAATATACCAATGCCTTTACGTCCATTCAAATTCGCTTATTGTTGACCATACTGCGATACTTATGTACTGTCAGTACGAAACATTATGCTATTAATCTTTCAAGTGTCACAGGATCTGAATCGTATGCATGTGTAGCTGCATCTTGGGCAGCCGATAGAGTCGACCGGCTTAGTTTCGGTGGGCACATTGTATTCTTGGGTAGCGTGCCTGTTTTGTGGGGCTGTGAAAGCAGGGTATGGTGTGCCTCAGTACAATGGAGGCGGAATTCATTGCAATGTTTCCGGCTGTAGGAGGTTGGCCTGGCTACACAGTACACAGTGCATGTCACATTCGGTATTGGCACCGTTGGCTACAACGCCTTCATTGTACTGTGGCTCCCATTCTGCCATCCACTTTACTAGGTATGAGGTGAGAATCTTGAGGTCAGAGCACATTGCCATTAAATGTATGTTTTTGGGGGATTGGCTACGAAAGCTATATTTCTGTTTATATATAACGTGCCGTCTGCACTAAATGGTGCAGACATGTTGTCAGAATGACTGAACCCAGGGCGGTTGAATAAGCTATGTTCAGCGGCGTTCTATAATTGTGACTCATAAGTAATGTTATACCTTCTGTAGCATTGTGTTTGCATGAGACGGATGGGAGAGTGTGTTGGTTGTCATAGCCTAACTATGAATGGTTCTTCCCAGCAGAGGGTTTACAGTGTTCATGTCGTTGTTTAATATGTCAAGGTAGTGTTAAAGGCCTGAAACTGAAATGTACTTTCCCCAATTCAGGAAAGAGTGTTTGGAAGCCTGGTCGGTGGTTATGCATTGTGCATGCCTGGAGAATTGTATCTGGCTGATCAAGCACTTTAGCCTAGTGGGGAGATACCTTCCGGTTTCGGATGGAGCGAACGCTCACTCGCGTTCTGGTGTTGATGCGGGCAGCAAGGGATACAAACTGCAGTCTTGTTGTTTATGCCGTGTTTGTTTTAAGCCATGTGGTCAAGTGTTGTACCTTTCGAAATGTCGCTATTACATGTACAGTTGTACTTCAGTTTTTCTTCTGGACCTGCTTTGAAACAGTACGGTAGTTGTAAGTTTAGGATTTCGCTGGAGTAACGCGGACATTTCTTACACTCTTGGTGCGGGACGCCGCTGGACGTAGCAGTAGCAGCGTGCTCCCTGCGCCACCCGCCCCTGTTTGTGCGTACTTCCTTGGGGGTCCCGAGTGGCCTGGGGCGGGCGGATCTGTGGTGCAAGCCTTGTTGTGGCTGGCCAGGCTTTCTGGGGGTGAAGCCCACGTCGGTGTGCCTTGTTGCAGTGTGTTATTCTGGCTGTGCTCCATTACGGCAATTCTAGTGGAGCGGGCCGGTTTTCTGGGCTTGTGTGCCTTGTTACTGAGCTAGGTTCTCAAGGATGAGGTACTGCCAGGCGTTGGGCTAACTCACCCGGCTGTTGGTTGGGGACCATGGGCCTCTTTATGAGGGCTTGGCGTCGCTGGATACCTGGTCCTGGTGGGTTGGTCGCCTTTTGGTTCTTTATTAGTGTTTTGGTGGCAGTGTGTGTGTGGTTTAGTAAGCGTGTTCTCCGGGGTTCCTGGTTGGGGTGGTGATTCCCGCCTCCTGTCTGACAAATTCAGCAATATTACTGAAGGTAAGTATTTGCAGGAAGTAAGAAACGAAAATTTTAAC
>JAHWFP010139527.1:97509-125898 GCA_023313725.1 Lithobius niger
CCCCCCCCCCCCCCCCCCCCCCCCCCCCCCACTGAAGGCACTTGGGGTATTTCATAGGGGTCCATGGCTGGTTCGATTTTTACTGTTAAGAAAGACTTCTGCACCAAATTTATGTTTTCTGCAAAAATTTGTTACTTCACTTAATTATTTCTGCCCAGTGCTCTACAATAATAATTGTTCTACTGACCAGAATACTGCAGTCGCATGAAAATCGTGTTCCAAAGGCCCTGGTCGGTGTTAATACCTATATGTTAAGCTATGCAAATTGAAAATCGGTTCATTGGTTTGGTCTCTAGGTAAGAGCAAAAGTTTTAGCCCATTTGACTTTCCGTGTCAAGAATATTGTAGTTACATTAAAATAACCTGCGAAAGGCCCTAGGCCTTGTCCATACCTACGTTTTAAGCTATAGAACTTGAAAATCGGTTCATTAGTTCGATCTCTAGGTAAGGGCAAAACTTCTAGCCCATTTGGCTTTCAGTGTCAAGAATATTGTAGTTACATTAAAATAGCATGCGAAAGACCCTAGGCCTTGTCCGTACCTACGTTTTAAGCTATAGAACTTGAAAATCGGTCCAGTGGTTCGATCTCCAGGTCAGAGCAAAGAGTCCCAACAACAACAAGAACAAGAAATGGCCATGCTGTGGACGCCGGATGGTTCAATTGTTGTCATTAAAATTTGTAATGCGGAGAAATAGTTACGACACGACCCCAAATACCGAATTTCGTTGGTCTATGTCAATTTTGGGCGAAACTATAGGAGTTCAAAGTTTGACGTTTAACACGGAAGTTCATGCTGCGGCTTACATAAGGACCGCTACCGCGGTGTTTGATATTGTTAGAAGTACCACCATTTTCCTCGTATGCTTTTAGAACCACGCAGTTCAGAGAATCAGGGAGGCGAGAGGTTCTACTGAAGTTAAGTATATTAGGATAGTAAAAACATCACCTCTATTGCCTAACCGAAAATGTATATTACCTGAGCTTTTAGCATTCTCCTTCTGCTTTGCTGTTTGATCTAGGGATTAAAGTTCTAGGAGCCTGCCAGCCTCACGACCCAATGCGCATCCGCATCCGTTCTGAGCATCCCTACATCTATAAAAGCACCGTAGGCTACCAAGGCTTCATCTTTTATTCCTCTATAGTGCCCAGGTGGCGACAGCTGGGTGGGAAGAAGGTAATGGAAACCAAAATCAACCAGGTGGCCCTGGTATTTTGATGTTTCTATATGCCGATGAAAATATACTTTGCCTGAGCTTTTACAGCTAGCCTAAAATGCTTACATGTATTTTAAAAATGATTTCCAGTTTTCGAAATTCTATCCGTCCTAAACATGAAATCTAATGCTCTCCCGGTCCCTGCAATGGCGCTCCCCGGGGCCCATGACCACCGCTAGGTGGTTCCCCTTTTCCCGCTCTGCTTCACAGTTTGTTTCGGGACGAGACGACAGAGTGGCGTCTGCACCAGGAAGTGTGCAAGAAATTATTCAACCTGTGGGGCACCCCGACACTGAACCTGTTCGCGACTCGCCCAACTTCCCCTGTTTGTGTCCCCGTATCCGGACCCGTTGGCCGTAGTGACGGACAGCCTAAACCTGAACTGGGACAACCTGTTCGGATATGCATTCCCACCGTTCAAGATACTCCAACTAGTTCTCAACAAAATCAAACGGTCAAAAGGGCACATTCATTCTGGTGGCCCCCTGGTGGGAAACGGCACCGTGGTTTTGTAGATCTCTGGACAAACAAGATAGAAGCCCCAATCAGACTACCGGTGAGAACCGATATCCTCACGCAACACCAAGGCAGGACCCTCCACCCCAACGCGGAGATCCTGCACCTTCACGCATGGAGGTTTTGAAGGACACGTTAGTAAAACGACGGCTATTCACGGGGTGTTTCGGAGGTGATAGTGGAGAGTATACGGGACTCGTCAAAGCAGATTTACGAAGGGATGGACGGAGTGGTGCACCCCGAAAGGAGTAGACCCACTCCACCCATCACCTCAACAATTGTGCAAATTTTTAAATTCCTTGTTTGACAGCGGCCTAGCACCTAGCACTATAAAGGGCTACAGAGCAGCCATAAACTCTGTGTTGACGGTGTCCGGGAGTAGGGAGGTGGCCAACAGCCCTGTGGTGTCACATATTGTCCAGTCCTTTAGTGTTTTGAAGCCCAGAGTGAGGAAGTTGTGCCAACAGTGAGACCTGCCCGGTGTGCTACAATACTTGGCAAACCCACCGTTCGAACCACTGGGGAGAGCATCTTTCGAACACCTGTCAAGGAAAGCGGTGTTTCTGCTTGCCATCGCAACGGCTGCATGACAAGGTGAGTTGGCGGCCCTGGCGAGGGGGACTGATTTCTTAAGAGCCAATAGTGACTGGTCCAGGATGTCATTCTTACCTCATTTAAAGTTCCGTGCGAAAACTCTTGGGGTAGACGAAACGCCAACACCAATAGTGGTAACGGCGCTGGGACCGACGTTGGAACCGGGTTGTCCGGACAAGCTACACTGCCCCGTGAGGGCGATGCGGTTCTACCTGGCTCATACGAAGGAAGTAGTCGAAACCAAGCCAGTACTCCACGAGCGTCGCGATGACAACCCGTGGACCCCGCTATTCGTCAAACTCTCGGCGAGTGGAGAGGAACCGACACGGAAACCAGTGACCCCAGGAATGATAGGCAGGTGGATCTGCCGTGTAATCGAAGGGGCCCACCAGCAAGGGCTGGGTGGCTCCAATGGCACCATCAATGCTCATGAGGTTAGAGCGATGGCATCATCCTGGGCGTTAGCAGCGGGACATACCATGTCGGAGGTCCTAGAAGCTGGCAGATGGAAGAACCGGAGCACATTTATTGCCTATTATCTCAGAGGGGTAAAAACGACGACGACGACGACAGGAAGCAAGAGGGTACAGTTCATGGCGGCGGGTAAAGTGGTTCGAAGGTGATGTAAGAGGGTAAGTCTCCCATACCCGGGGAAAAAGGGTAAGAGCCTATCGATGGGTTGGTCTTGCAATGGCGAGGGTTCGACGTCTCCGACTTAATAGGACAAAGTCAGCATTTTAAAAATACAAGTAAGTATTTTAGGCTAGCAGTAAAAACGGGGTTTTACCCCTAAAAAGAGTTTTTACTTAGCCTAAAATACTTACCTGTGGGAACCCACCCTCCTCCCGCGTCGAACCGTTTAGATGGGGAGACAAACTGTGAAGCAGAGTGGGAAAAGGAGCACCACCTAGCGGTGATCATGGGCCCCGGGACGCCATTGCAGGGACCGGGAGAGCATTAGATTTCATGTTTGGGACGGGTAGCATTTCCGAAACTGGAAAGCATTTTAAAGTAAGTATTTTAGGTTAAGTAAAAACTATTTTTAGGGGTAAAACCCCGTTTTAAGCATTCCACAGACCTCATCAAAAGGCAGCAGGCACCACCTTGACGAACACCCCAGGGTTGCGAGCTGGTTTCCCCAAAGTTAAGATTTTGCAATCAGTTGAGTTGTAAATTAGGTGAGGCGACCGTATTGCTTTAAGGGGTTTAGAGAATTCGTGTGGCACCCACGAAGGGTCCGAGGCGGCAAAGTCCTTCAGCCTGATAAGACCTCCCGGAGACAATGGGATGTAAATATAGTGGGGTTTCTCCATGAGGCAGCTTCAAAAATATTGGTGATATGAATGTTACTGTGAAAGGCCCTGGACGCTGAAATGGCTCTAAGTTCATGGGCGGTGACGTGGATGTTGTGGTCGATGTCAACAGCGTTGTAAGCGTTGAGTATGACCATTTTGATCCATGTGGAGACCATTCTTGCAGTCGTCTTGCCTGTAACGGACGTGAATGGTATAAAAAGCTGAGAGCGACCCTTACGCCGAGGCTTCGTCTTCTTGAGATAAAAATGAAACGCCCGTACTGGACAAAGCACCTGTTCTGATTCATCTCCTAGAATGTCGGAAAGAGCAGGAATAATAAACTGCTGTAATCATTCTGTGTCTTGGCTTGGAAAGATACTCATGGAGCCAAGGTGACTCCTTTGAAGTCTGTAAGAAAGAAACAGTCAGCTGCCGTGGCCGATAACGCTTGAACCTCACTACATCGGAGGCAGGCGACCAACAAGACGGTCTTGCGAGTAAGGTGGCTGAGGTAGCATGAGGAGAGCGGATCGGGTAAGGCACCGATAGCAGGGCTGTCAAAACTATGGAAAGGTCCCAGTCTGGAAACTGGTGCCGTGTAATCGTTCATTCGATGTGAAACGATTTGACAAGGGCAGAGATACCAAAATCATCCAGATGGTGTAAGCTTCTTTCAGTTCAGGGTCGACCTGTAAACGAAGGTCGTCAAGCCCTTGAGACCTTCCTTGAAGAGGTCATTAAGGAAGGTTAAGTATTCTGGAAAAGAAGTTCGCGGGAGACACCAAAGAAATCATTTGTCTAGTGGCTGTCATAGATTTTGTTGGTTGAATAGCGGATAGCTTTGGAGGTAATGCGGGAGGCTGCTCTGTAGAAATGCCTGTTCCCTCGAGGAGTCGGACTACCATCCGTGTAGTCGCAGTGATTTCGGTCGTTAGTGGAACCTGGTCCCTCGATGCTGGGAGAGCAGGTCTGGAATGTCCGGGAGCAACTTTCACCAATGTCGGTCGCCACTCGCCAAACGGCGACTGATTAACAAACCCCGACGCCTAAATTGTCATATCTCGGGAACCGCATTAGCTAGAAACAAGTGGTTTGCGGCGTTGCGTGCAAAATTGCAAGGACTCTCCAACCAAGTATACAATACTGTTGCTAGCCACTTTAGCTGATTGAAGAGTTAGATTAATGCAAACAATATTTAAGCATTAAGTAGCAGGACAACTGCTAAAATTGTCTCTACATGGCGATGAGGTAATGGTCAATGACGAGTACATTTTAATGTCTACTGGTCAAATGGCGAATGCCACAAAATTCACATCTGTGAAGGTTATCCAGGAGGCAACGTGGAAGATCGAACTGGAGATCTAGTAAGAGGTGAAACCATGCAGCTGCTGGCTAATTTGGCACCACCAGTACGGGAGACAGAGCAATCTTGCGAAGAACCAGTGGAAGAAGCTTGAACGGTGGGAAGACGTACCCGAAGAGGTGATACCAAGGCAGAGAGTGAGGGCATCTACTGCCCATGCCCGATCGTCCAGGACTGGGCTGACGAAATGGCGAAGTTTGGCATTGTGCCTCGTGGCGAAGAGTTCCACCATCGGATGGTCTCAGATGTTGAATACATTCGCAAACGCACGTTTTGAGAATCTGGCGAGATAAAGAATCTGCAATGACATTCTGACTGCCTGGAATGTGTAAGGGAACTATGGTCGTTTTTAGGGAAATGCAGAGGCGGAAGACGTCTGATGTGACTTGGAGTGTGCGGGATCTAGTGCGGGTTAAGATCTAGTATTGTATACTTCTGAAACGGAGGAATTCCCGAAGTTTTGTGACGAGATCGGAGATCCTGTCTGGCGCTGGCGAAGACATTACTGTTGCGTTGACAAGATCAAAGAAATCTCCTAGAAAGACGAACCGTTGAGACGGGATCAGTTGGGATTTTGGGAAGTTGATGCCAAAATTCCGGACAATTGTGAAGATACAATGCGCAGCATTGAGGCCAAATGAGAGGCAAAGAAACTCGTAAACCCTACCGTCGTAAATAAATCAGAAGAGGTGCAGGACAAACGTATGAAGTGGAATGTGTAGGTAAGCGTCCGCAACATCGATGGAAATCGTCCAGTCGGCGTCTCATTCTGAAAGTGGTCGTTGCGAATGTACCGATTTAGTGGTCGAAGGTTGATAATTAGTCTGAAATCTCCTGTCTTCTTTAGGCAGAGAAAAAATGGTACTAGACCCCTGGGTTGTCCGGACCTGGACTTGGTTGAATCAAGCCCCCCTATTCACTCGCTCCGAAATCTAGCCCGACTATCGTCCAGAGTACTCGCGATCAAAATGTGGCGCGCCATCTGGTCACAAGCTGTTGTCTCCAACTACTTCCACGCAAATCCAAGATGGTGGCCAAGTATTAGCACTTCACGGCCACAGAGCAGCACATCACGAAAGAGTTCGTCTACATTAGCTTCTTCATCATTAGAATTGCATTTTTATTTTTGTCCACGCGTGGCCCGCTAAAATTTACGTGATTTCTAAAACTGAAATTGTAATGAAGTTAGCCGCCAGTTGAGTTTCGTTGTTTGCTTTCCATAGTCAAAACCGAAACTGCATATAACGATGCCGCAGTAATGACACTAGAGCTTTAGACTCAGTTACTTCCGCTGTTGTCGGCTTGGTGCTCTTGTGGCGAATTTGATATACTAGAGTATTGATCCCGGAGTTTTGCACGCGGTGCTTGAGCTGTAAATGTAGCAAGTGGGTTATTCCGTAACGAAGTGTAGTTATTAATCTAAGGTTGAATCGCCGCCTTTGTTAGGAGATCATTTATTTCGACCGAGAGAAGGTCGGAAACAACTGTGGCAGTGGACCATGCAGGGTTCATACTCGTATCTGAAAATGAATATCCCTGATTTTCCCTGACTTAACTTATGCAAAAAATAAGACAAGAAGGTAGTAGCAAAGCGAGTGGAACTTACGGAACCACACGGTTCATTCTCAACACGAAATTCTAAGAATGGAAAAAAAAAAAAATGGTTAAAAAACAGTTCATTCTAAAAACGAATGTCCCCGACTATCACCGACTTTTAACCAATTTTCCATTTTCCCCATGACTTTCCCTGACCGTATATCATATCCCTGATCTTCCCTGACTTTTCAGGTCGGTATGAACCCTACCATGGTAGCGATGTGAGTGGGAGCGCTTGAAGAAACGTGGCGGAATCCTACGCTGATTGATAAGGCGATAGGTTCGGAAGTCAGGGCCTACCAAGCAGGGAGAAAGTGGCGTAAACGACCCCCGACCGGAAGGATCGTGGAGCAATTGTCACTTGTCAGTAACCAGAACGGGGTCGCTGCCTGGACCCGGGCAAAGCATAACATCCTCGACGATCGGGAGTGGTGCTGCAACCGAAAAACCGACCCCGTCTGCGCCCGGGAGCTTTGTTTCGAAAGGGTGTCTGTTTAGGATGTGGTGGGGACGGGATGCGGATCGTGGTTATTTACGTTGGAGGGTGGCGAATGCCAGTCGTCCTAGGTGTCAGTGCGAATGGGGCACGTCAAGTTTCTGGAGTATTGTAATGGCTTGGACTAAAATGGTTTCCACTTGTAAGCCACGTCTAAATGAGGAGTGAGGTTCGGAATTAGGCCTCGAAAAAGCGTGTAGGACTCATGGATGAGTTAATTACGTAACTTGTGACAAATAGAATCATTGAGATTTGGGGCTGTGTTAAGCGCTACCTCCCGAAGCAGGAGTGTGGAATTAAAAAGGGCCCCGGTGATCCAGTTCATGGAATGAAAGGTTGCGAAGCAAGCCTTTCGGAATACTTGACTGATGAGGAAGCCAGGTTCTTGGTTTCAACTGGCGGTGATTTGGCGGAGAGTTCTCGCATAATGCGTTCGCAGCTGTGTTCAGGACGTCTGTCTGAGAGGCCGCATGGAGACCCAGGCGTAAAAGGTGGTCATTGTCATGTAGTACAGAAGCAGGAACCGAGACTCGGCATGGAATAAAGAGAGCGGTGCCAAAGTTCGTTTTCAAACCTGCTGTTAAGCATTCCGAACGAGGGTAAGTGTCAAAGTTTTTAGGATTTGCAGTCCCATATCCTGTTGGTCGAAAGAAAGCCGTTTAAGCATGGGGGAGGAGGATCCTTGTCACGTTCTAGGGGATTGACCATCCCTAGAAGGACACCACGATTACGGAGTAAAGTTGTCAGTAAAATTGTAGATTTGACGATGAAGGCAGTCTCGTAGACCAAAACTAAAGTTCGGTGGAGAGACCGCAGTTCATGCTTGGTTCAATCGCAGGAGGTGCCGGCTTATTGAGAAGTAATCTGGGATAATATCCTCGACTGTCTTCAGGAGGTCTGGAAGAGAGATTTCCGAGGGGTCAGGGTAGCAAAATGCAGCAAAGATGCAGCAAAATGGGCATGACGATAGAAAGGTGGTCGTCAGAGGCGACTGATCGTTAGTCAGCGTCGTTAACTGCCGAATCGGAATTGTCAGAGTCCGCAATGATGATGGGAGAGTTTTGGTGGGTGAACAGGTAGAAAAGCAGCTAATTGGGGCAGGTTTTGGGGACGAGAAGGCCCCGGATTGTCTAGTGACGACTGCAATTTCTTGCATGAAGTAGCAGTCACCCAATGTCGGCATGGTGACGGTCGTTGAGGGGAAGTCGGTTGCTTGCGTTTGAAGGAACGAAGAGCGGATTCCATGAGTTTGTAAACCCTTTCCTTTGAAAGTGGTTTGTTGGAATGGTCAGCGTTAAGAGATGGAAATGGAGCGGTCGATCACCGTGATGATCGTGAAAAAAGATCGATTGGTCCTTCTGAAGGACGAGGTAGCTTTCTTTTTTCAGCAGAATGCCTGGCTTTCACTTGAAGATTCAAGAGGGCATATACTTCCTTGGCTTTCAGGAGATCGGATTGGAGCAACCGTAAGTCGGGCCTCACCGCATTGGATCGGAGTTGTATTTGTATCAAGCATGGCTTTATCGGTCGCTGATGGTCCGGGAGAGGGACCTAGCAAGCAGTTGTTGGCCGAGCGAGCATGGTCATCAGGCGACTGTAGACAGGTCGCTGATAAGGTAGAGAATTTGCTCATTGCACTTTTTAAAACTGGACGTTTAATTAGAACAATAGTGAATTGAATCAGCATTCAAAACATTCAGCACCGTTTGACAGTTTTCGTCAGGATAGGTCGCCCGGGAGTGATCAGAATAAATCTTCCTCTGGATTCCAGAATCTTGTTCAAGACTGTTGAATTAGACAAAACAAAAGAAACAGATAGGCACTCTTGTCCTCCCAAGACACGCTGAGATCGTCCGTCACTACCACCCTCTCGTACGGGAAGGGGCATATAAAAATGGGAATGTGTGTTCTTCCTCGTCGCGAAATGGTCTTGTCCGGGGCTTCCCACCTGTCGAACAATGTTCTGCACACTACTGGGTCCAACCGCCATTCTGTGGTCGGATTTGCGCCCCTCATAACAGTTCGTCTGCCAACACATTCAGGCGGTCCGCTATATGCCATAGTAGCAGTGTCACCTGAAGCTCAATTGCACAGTTCGAAGACCCTTTGTAATTTGAGGTATAATGATAACGACAGAAGTCCACCCCTCTTGATATATGCCGCTGCCGATGTGTTGTTGGAAAGTACTGTCACAGCCGAGTCCTTCACGTGTTCCGCTCAGGTCACCAATGCTAACAACACTGCTCACAGTTCCAATATACTTATGTACAGGTGTCTCTCCTCCGTCAGACCCCCACAGCCTGGCCCTCCCAGTGTTGCTCCCCAACCTACTGCTAAAGCATCTGTGAGGAATAGCCAATCCGGTACTAGGTGGCGCACCAGAACACCCACCATTGGATTCCTCACATCCTGCCACCACATAGCAGCCTCCAAGGGGATGTGGACGGGGGTAACCAATCTTCGTTCACCACGCTCCCATCGGTAACAGAACTGCACATGAATCCATCTGACCTATGACCATGAAAAGGTCCCGAGCGGACGTGGCTTCCAGGACGAGTAAATTGCTCACCGTCCCCTAAAGTTGTGTTACTCTGTTGCGATGGCTGAACGGTGAACGCCTGAAGGTTGAATTCCGCCCCCAGGAACTCTTAATTCCTGCGCAGGACTCATTGGCATTCGCCCCTAAACTGAGGTGCTGGAAGTATCCTGGTGCACATCCCAGTTTCCATTTAGAGGCTGATCTGGCACCGATTTGCTAAAAGGCAGTAGTCCAGGTAGGCGTATGCACATATTTGCAGGCAATTGAAATGGCGCATCATCACTGTGAATATGCGAGATGCCGTGCAGCGGCCGAAGGGAAGCACCTCGATATGGAAAACTTTGCCCTGGCACATCAGTCGATGTAGGTGGAAGACCGACGGGTGTAGAGGGACATGCAGGTGTCCGTTCTCCAGTTCTATGGCTGTTGCCGAGTCCAGGGGCAGCAAGTGCCTCCCATATCGACGACAGTTTCTCCATTTTGACGTGGTCCGTTAAGATTTATCTGTTGAGCTCCTCTGATTGAAGATCAGCCGGTAAACCCCGCTGTTCTTTGGTATTACATGGGCCGGCCTGAACAACCCTGCTACTGCAAAAGAAACTCCAGAGCAGTGTTTGGTTTCATTAACCGCCAAAGGAATGCGAGACCTCAACTCAGCCCCTTGACCATCGAGGGCTCTGTTATTAATGCACCTGTTGACAAGGCAAATGCCCTCAACAAAACTTTTACTAAAATTCCTGAGACATCATCTGACCCTGTTCTGCTTCCAGGTCCTTCACGTTGTGACTTCGTCCCTTTGAAAAAAATCGAAGACTTGTTACAAAATCTCAATGTTCACAAAGCTGCTGGGCCTGATGGAATTTCACCTTGGACTTTAAAATACTGCTGCCAGCCTATTGCTAAGGCTATTTATTTGATTGTGAATTCATGTCTCCAACAAGGAGTTGTTCCAGAGGACTGGAAGTTGGCTAATATTTGTCCGATTCACAAGAAAGGCTCCAACACTGATCCAGCCAACTATAGGCCTATCAGCCTAACTTGCGTTGCTGCAAAGGTATGTGAAAGGGCTGTTAAGAATCTGATCGATGAGGAGCTTGAAGAACTTGGCTTTACTGACCCAGATCAGTACGGATTTGCTAAAGGTAAATCTTGCACTACAAACCTTTTGGAAGCACGTAATGTATGGACTGAACTTGCTGACAAGGGTGTACCAGTTGATGTTGTCTATATCAGTGATGCCTTTAGAAGTGACTAAGTCCTCACTAACATTCTGCTGGATATTGGTTTGTCTTCTGAAATCATCAATTATATTATTGCTTTTTTCTCTGGACGCAAACAAAGAGTTGTTGTGGATGGTTACCATTCTGACTGGATGGAGGTAAAAATTAGACTTGCTCAAGGTACTGTACTGGGATTTTTACACTTTACACGAATAAAGTCACACAAAATATTTTATCCAGTGCTCCTAAATTTGTGGATGATATCAAGATATATAAAGCTATCTCTACCAACATGGACCGTGCTATTCTTCAGGACGATATTTGCACACTTGAAGCCAATTGCAAAGCCCTGAAACTAAAACTTAACCCTGCTAAATGCCATGTTCTGCACATTGGCTTTAATAACCCAAGATATAACTATTCAATTAATGGTGAAACCTTACACACTGTCTCTGAAGAAAAGGACCTAGGTATTTGGGTCAACGAGACCTTAAGCATTTCTTAACAGTGTGCAACTGCTGCTGCTAATGCCTTTAGGGCAATTGGACAGATTGGTTGGAGTACCTAAACTCGATACCGACTCTTTCAATCTCCTTTATAAGGGAATTATTCGGCTGAATGTTGAATGTGCAAACTTGTGCTGGTTGCCGTGGCTACAAAAAGATACAGAGCTGCTTGAGAGGGTACAGAGAAGAGCAACCAAACGGCTCACCTAATATGGTAACCTAAGCTACCCAGAGCGCTGCCGTGTTTTGGGTTTGACTACCTTAGCCAAAAGGCGTACCCGTGGTTCCCTTGTTGAAACCTTTAAATTGTTTGACAGAGGTACCGAAGAAAAATATTTCAAGCTGTGCACTGGAAGCAAGACAAATCAACTTAAGATTAAGAAGCCTTCTGTTCGACTGGATGTCCGAAAGAACTTCTTCTCTGTTAAGACTATTAACGACTGGAACGGTCTGGATTGCAAAATCCTTAGTAACTGTAGAACTGTAGACACCTTCAAAAATCGCATTGACAAAACGTTTTCCACCCATAAGTTTTCTTATGGCTGCCGGCAACAAGCTTTTAGCTTTCGCTGTACTGTATATAATAATAATAATAAGTCCACCGGTGACGGTCGGAAGGCCCCTTTTCGTAGAAGCGCCTGAATCTCTGCGATGTATTGGGGTGATTCTGGTTGGTGAAGTAACCAAGACGGTGGGTCAGAGGGAGTGACGGTGCTTACACTAAGCGTGGGGTATAACCAAACTTTACCACACCTGATACGAATATGTCCGAGATGGTGCTTCAGCCTCGCTCCCACCGGGTCATGGTGGGAGGGGGGAGCAGCACGAGAAAGTCGTCAATTCCTGGGGAAGGAACTCCACCCCCAAATGCGGCCCTGTGGTGTGAGCTGTACCTTGGGATTCCCTGGTGGGTAATTGTGATGGGGGTGGTGCATTGTCCCCAAAAGGCTGCCGTTGTTAAAGTGAACCTCAAAACCCCTGGCTCCTCTCGATTTGAAGGGGAGGGGGAACCTGAAGGGAGTCTGAACTTATCCCAAACTTCCGGAGTAATGTATAACAACTGGCCATTAAATAAAAGGGATGACTTGTGTATAGGGAGTAACCTCAGATTCTTTCCCCTCTTTTGCATTATTCAGGTACGCATCATGTCTGTGTGGAACAATGAAATAGTGTCCATGTTCGCTAGTTAATGGCGTCCATGTGAAACTCGGAAGCTTTTAGCACTAACTTGACTGCATTTGCCACATCCCCAAAATCCGCAATAGCTGCGGAGTCTGGCGTGAATATAGCCCTCACGCTCGCATACACTACCTTCTCATCTTTATACGCACAATCGCCACCTTAATGACTTGGGGATGGGTCTACGATGAGCCCATATCCATCCGGCAATCGATGGGCACGTACCCAATTTCTGCAAATGTACGATAACATCTTAGCCTTGGTGGATCTGTGTTAGACATGGTAAAGAAAAATTGTATCTTGCTGAGATTCGGTGGCTGGAGTGGTTCCCCTGAGAGACAGAACCTTCCCCTTATCACGAATTGCACTCCTGTCACCAACAACTGCTTGAAGAGTATCTGGGATTGTGGAAGATTCAGGAGTGTACGCGGGACACAGTCTGAATTAGCAAATAAGCCGAAGAGTCACCTTCTTTAGGGCCCGGCAACACTACTTTGGGGGAAAAAAATTTGTTAATAAATCGTAAATTTCTTCCGCCACCCATTTCCGCTTGATGGCCTCTAAGGATCCTTCCAGTGGGTCTACATCACTGACCTACATCGACACCGTCATGTTTGTCGTTAATCATCACGTCTACCACAGCCTCGCGTCCCAAGTCCGCAATGACTTCAACAAAAGTCTCGAAAGTCTCCTCCACGCGCTCTACGTCGGATGCCCCAACACGATTCACAACCGGGGGTATCCCTACCACTGACATAGTGGCCACTGGGAGTGGATGGGAGGTGTCTAAGAAACTGTTACTGGTGCGACGTGCCACACTGTTATAATAGGCAATCGCCTACTATAGTGGAAATTCCTCGACATTATGAGAATTAATACACTTTTTCCACCACTCGAAGCACAATCAGTTGTTTTACTAAAACCGGAGCCAGCATGTAGATTTTATCGGTATCGACGCTAGTCAACACTCGGAAGAAGGAGATCGGATATCTCCGAACATTTTAGTAAAGCAACTGATTGTGCTTCGAGTGGTGGAAAAGTGTATTAATTCTCATAATACTGTCATATTACCGGTCCATGGTGCCATTGTCCTGGGTACGTTGACCAACCGCCTTCGCAGTCGTTATTTGGAAATGGCGGCTAACCCGCACGCTCCTGGATGCTCACACCATCCGACTGTCGAGTCGCACCCAACTGACAAATCGACTGGTCCATTGTCTCCTGTTGTAACAGTCCCACACGAGTCGACCAATGGCCGTGCAGCTGGCTCTGGTATCCCCAGTCTCAGAAATACGGTTGGGAGCAGTCGCGACTGAGTCGTGTTAGTGATTTAAGTAGCCGCCCCTTGGGGGTAATCCTAGCTAGCTATCCCAGCCATAAGCACGTCTATAACCTCCTTACGCAATCGTTTCAGAGAAGAGTCATCCACATCCACAATAGTATGTTTACCTACCCACGCTCCATCCAACCCTGGTAGTGAAGTCTATTGCTGTAAATGTTATAATTATGCACATAATTCTGGCTCTAGGTATCCTATGTGTGACGTTTATGCTCAGAATTATTTCGCTCGAATAGCCACTCGAATGAATGAGTACGTGTCCTACTGAGTTTATTGGCGCCATAATACTCGCAAACGTTTTTGTTCGTATTGAGTAGCGAAAGACAAATTCTCCGTGAGCTTATTCAGATGGTAGATAAATTATTGTGTTGTAATTAGACATGACAGCTCTTATTTCTTTGGTTGTGTGTGAATGGTCAAATATTCCAAGTGCTACTCGTATCATGATGGTTTAATAATTTTCAACCAAGCTTTTCTCACATTGTTCTACAATTCTCGCGATGTGTGGGGAGTACATGTATGTATGAATGTATAAATGTATGAATATGTGGTACCACAAAGAAAGAAGACCGTCCCACGGGCCCATCTGCAGGGGTTTCCTGGTGGGTTGCTCTGCGTTTTTTCCCCTACTATTAACAAATCGGAAAGTTTCCCCGACTCTAAGAGTTACTTCAGAGTATTACAGAACATGTTGGTAATTGAAAATATTTCATATTAAGAAATTAAGCATAAACGGTTCTACAAGTCTACAGAGGAGCACGGACACAAAATTATTTGAAACAACCTTGTGATCTTTGAATACTCCCTTAAGTATACCATGTATTAACCCATGTAATCTCCGCCCGTAGAAAACGTGCAATTGAAAGATGGAATGACAATACACTTTTAACTTATTTTATTTACATCTATCTTACTATGTACAACTTGTTTTCAATTTGCCCATTGTTCTCCCATGACGTTTAAACACCTGACACAAAGTTCGCTGCTCTTCTCAGCTGTGAACCTCCGACAGCGCCCACATTGTTGTTTATTAGTTGATGATAGTGTGATGCGGTATGACTGAACTTTCTCTGAAAATGGAAAGCATGTCGTAAGTACGCACAAATAATTATCATTCTCTAATGTGCATAACTCGCTAACCACATGTTGCATACTTCTGGAAAACAACATAAGTGAAGAAAAGTTTCTTGTATTACCAATTTTTTAAGGTTTTTTCGCCACCTCTCCAGTGAGAGAACAAATTAAAAATTAGCAGCTTATTTTAAGGCAGGCTACTCAACAGTGGGCTGTCTTAAACTTTGTTCTTTTTTTTCAACTCCCTTGAAAACGATATTTTGGTTTCAGTCCTTGAATATTTGTTGAACCGTGAGGCAAAGCAAAAGTCTCACGAACCCTAAATAATTAACAGAAATACTCCATGGCGTATCCAATGATAGTGCCAGAAATGACACTTGATGCCTCCTTTCAATGTCAGTCTGTTACTAACTTTCAATATAATTTCAGCATTGCATACAGGTATATTGCAAACTTGTAGGGAATCGTGAAAGATGACTGACCGTGGAAATGGAATGAAATTCAAACTAGAACAGTGGTAGTTGTGACGAACACAGCATCGCATGCAACAGCACTGGTGCAGCAACCAAGGAACCATGTGATCAGACACACAAAGTAACTTTATTTCACATTGGGCCATGCAACATTATTTGGAATTGATCCCCTTATATGATTATAAAGTTGCCTATCTTTACTACCCTGTGAATTACTGAGGGTGGCTCAGACTTTCGAATGGGTTCAAACTAGGGATGTGCGAGTAGAATATTTTAATTCGAGTCGAGCCGAGCCAAGTTTGCAATAGAAGAATCGAGTATCGAGCCGAGTTCAAGTTTTGATGGAAATATTTTGTTTGCAAGTTTTCCTTTAATTAGTTAAAATATTAGGAACAAAGATGGTGCTTAGTTGACTGTGTGGGTCATGAATTTCCAGTTTTAAGGATATAACTTGAAAATGTTTTGAGTTATTGGCTTTTAATCTGCACCACTGGAAAGCTCTCGTCGAGACGATCGATTTGGTATATTAGAATGTCAAAATAGGTCAAAAATTGACAAAGTTATCTCATTTTTGCTGGATTCGAGTTTTTCGAGTATGGACACGAGCAGCGAGCCGAATTAGAGTACAAGTTTCATACTCGGCTCGGCTCGAATTTTTCGAGTATCGCACATCCCTAGTTCAAACGTTATTGTCGGTACAGACACCAGTACAGGATCATAAGCTCCTTTACTCTGCGTCACTGCGCAAGTTGAATTTGTGAGTTAATGGCCTTCACCCATTAACTACTGACATAACATGAATGTTTTCAGGTGTTGTTTTACATGTTAAGTCTTTAAGTTGTGTATTAATTTTTCTAAATAATGATTGAATCTGATGTAGGATCAATTTTACTGATTTACGAACTAAAATCTATGAATAGGGCACAGAATGCAGGTATAAAATTCAAAATGAATCTGACATGCTATTCAGTAAAATTGGAAACAAAGCCAACAGCGAAAAACATACATGGCTTTGTTTCCAATTTTCCTTAGTATTATTTCCAGCGATTTATGTCTATTTATTTATGCTATTTAGTGTCACTTTCACATTTCAACTACGGAAATACCCTTGGCAGCAATCAAACAGGAATTTCCCTCTCAAGGGATTCCTATTTGCATCTGCAAAGGGTATTTTCTTCCGATGACAAGTGAAAGTGATAACCCTTATCAGTCAGCTGCACTGTAGGTACTGAACATCGGAATACTGAATAAAAGGTATTCCAGTAAGCTGTAGCATTCTGAGTGACCATTGAAAACATGCTTTTTTTTATACTTACAGCATTTTTAGTGTTAACTTTGCACTAGGTAACTTAGGCCTATATCAGAAAAGTTCACAGCACTAGCAGGCAGCAGTACATATCCAGTCGTACATAGCTTACCACCATGATTGGTGAAACCGTTGCTGACTTGTTGTCATACAGCATTAATATTTTTTTGCTTTAGTCATGTTTGGGGTTCATTAAGTAGGTAACAAAAAATGTGTTGGACAAACTGAAAATTATGGGATATAGTGTATAGCTAATTGAGCAATAGAGATGTGCGATACTCGAAAAATTCGAGCCGAGCCGAGTACGGAACGTTTACTCGAACTCGGCTCGTCGCTTGCATCCATACTCGGAAAATGCGAATCCGGTAAAAATGCGATAACTTCGCCAATTTTTGACCGATTTTGACGTTCAAATATACCAAATTCATCGTCTCGGCAAGAGCTTTCCAGTGGTGCAAACTAAAAGCCACTAGCTCAAACCATTTTAAAGTTATGAGCTAAAAACTAGAAAACTAGTTGTAGATGTTGACCCTCACAGCCCGTTAAGCAGCATTTAGTTGTTATTACTCTAACAAATAAAAAAAAAAAGACACTTGTAAAGTAAGTGTGTTAACCAAATACTCGAACTCGGCTCGATACTCGATTCATCTGTTACAAATTCGGCTCGGCTCGACTCGAATTAAAATTAATCTACTCGCACACCCCTATTGAGCAACAGTTAGCTGACACAAATATTAAGTTGTAATTTAGACAACTAACCTGGTAAATGTGGACATGAACTTTCCGTTGAACTTAAAGTATTTTCCGTAGGAGTTGTGTCATTGTCACTGGATGCCAATGTAATGCTCGCTACTTGAAACATATCACACAAGCTGGAGTGATAACTTTGCCTTTCTGCCTGGAATTGCTGAATAGGAAATGGAATTTCAAACTGTGTGTAAATACAATAGGAGAATATAATGGCAGAGCAAATAATTTTCAATTAAATATAATTTTCTGTAATGGTTCACAACCGAGTGTCGTACTGAAGTACATGTATCTTCTGGACGCTTCTGCACTACAATCAAAACTTGATATGACGCAACTAACGGAGGTACCGTTTTTACTTCGTTATAAACTATTTTCTTTAAAATGTTTCTTACTATCTTCAAAATATTTCCCTTTAGTTAATGGCTGCTTTCTCAATTGTCTAAAATGTCCGAAACTCTGTTAGCTCAATCATTGGAAGAAAAAGTTGTGTGCTCACATCTCAAAACTCCGGACAAAAAACACACACAATTCCAGAAAGGAGAATACCATACCAGTATTCCTTGCGAATTTTCTACAGACTGGGAACGTCTGTCATCATCAGGCATTACTACACTCTTGAAAACTGTTGTTTACATTCTCTTTATCTTTATCTTTTGAACTCGGCGTTTCAACATGGCGTGGCCGCCGAGTTCAAAAGATAAAGATGAACAGAATGTACACAACAGTTTTCAAGAGTGTAGTAGTGCCTGATGATGACAGACGTTCCCAGTCTATCGAAAATTCACAAGGAATACGGGTATGGTATTCTCCTTTCTGGCAGTGCATGGTTTTTGTCCTAAACTTTACAAGTGAGATGGATTTTCAGAGTAAAAACCGCTATGGAATTTTCAAAACTCCGGGGATAGGCCGGAAGTGAACCTGCCGTGAAATTGAGACTTTTTAAGGAATCCGTGCTCTGTGTGTCTACTTCATTTAAAATATTTAAAACATGGCGGACGTCCAAACAGAATACAAAACAATGCGAACGCTAAGGCTCTTCTGAACAATCTTCTTAGCACCAGTCACATTTTACTAGAGAAAAATAATTGGGTCGATTTTTGGTGATAAGTTGGGGCAGATTTTATTAACTGGAAATGGGGAAATGGAAATTTATGTCCTTCTCCATCTAAGCCTAATTGCACGCTTAACCCTAAAGTAAGTTCGGTTGTTAGCCCTAATAACAGTGAGTCGATTCTTTCCGATTCCGCTCAAAACGATTCTATGCATGACTCACCCATAAACATTGTACAGCCTTTTACAAACTTTCAAGAAAGCATGGAGTTGCAAATGAATTCATTAAGGTCATCTATTCCCGAAATTATAAGCAACCGGCTGCAAGAATGCGCATGTGTTTTGATCAGATCTAAGATGGCGGCTTCGTCGCCCGCTATCTCGTCGCTGGAGGGAGCGTCTAACTCAGTGGCAGGAAGGAAACCGATTGATTCCACACCGTTGCCACAGCTCCAGCCGGCATTGACCGAAAACGCGCTGCTTAAACCATGCCTCCAGAGTTTTTTCGTCAATATGTTAACCCGCAAATAAGTAAGGACAGTTTGCACACTGATGATCGGGTGTTGTCTTCTAAATGCAAGCTTATCTTAGAATCATCTTAAATCATAAGAAAAGGACTATACAGTGAAACCTCTTTATAACGATATGCAAGGGTCTTTGGAAATAGACTGTTATATCAGGTTTATCGTAATAACCAATCACTTTTAAATGCATTGTTGCTTGAAGAACCTTAGAAATAATATTGTTATAACAGGTTTATTGTTGTAAGAGGTATTGTTATAACGAGGTTTAACAAATATTACAATTATTGTTTTGTATCTGTAAAAAATTATTTGCATTTTCAAGTTTTTATGGGACCCTATAAGTGCCCTGCCGTAACGTAAAACGCAGCTTTTAATAAATACCAAAATAGTATGATGGAAAGCAACAATGCAAGACGCTACAATAGACTACATTGTGCTATTACAGGTGAAGCTAATATTTTGACTATCGGGCTGGCTTGTTACTTAACCCTTTAAGTGACAAACGTAAATTGACAAGATCCAAAAAAATGTGTGCTGTATTTATCAATCTAAAGACACATCAACCGAAAACAAAATTTTGTAAGGCTTTACTAGAAACTGTAATATTGTTTAAAAACCACAGTGTTCCGATGCACAGCAAAAATAATAAAATGCACACTGCCATGTTAGATGCCAACAAACTCTAAATACCCGGATGCACAAGTAGTTTTTCAACTTGCCCGTAGATAACAGCATCTTACGTTGTTTGCGTACAACACTATCCGTGAACGAAAACTTCAGTGGTTAAACGGGAAATAACTTAAATGCACAATGTTGTTTATAAACAACACGCTCCCTTAAAGGGTTAAGTATAAAACAGATGACAAAGTATTAATTTTATCATTTAAGTTTAACTTGCCTTTAAACTCAAAAGCAACTCTGAGCTTCCTTGGATAGTTAAATCCACTGATTTGCGATCCAGGGACTTGTTTGCGTAGCAGGCTTGATCGAAGTTATCTTTGATGTGGTTTATAACTTGAAACTTCTTTCCGAGACTAATATCCATCCAATCATCAGGACAGATGGGCCAACAGGACTTGAATACTCTTGAATGACCTGATTTAAGAAGATGACAAAGAATTAAAAACTGTCCACTTCCGAGTAAATAAATTTAAAAACGACCAATCATGACTTATTAAACATAAACTTCAGAGGGTCATTTGCCACTTGATACGGACTACAAATGTGCAATCAAAGTCATCTCGCAAAGTTTAACTATCAACCCTTACCAGGTTGTTTTCGTAGGTCACCCTCCTTTATGTATATGTAGCGTTTTAGGATTAGGTGTCCACTGAAACAATGCCATGTAGCTACATTTGGAGATTGTAGTCACCTGGCATTGTCATCGTGGCCCTCCATAGCCCGCTGCCATTACACACTCTGGCCTCTCCGCACACTGTAATTTAAAGGGTTCACTGCAGACTTGTTAAATGTAAAACTTTTTTACTTCATCCTTCCACATTATGTAATTTACAAAAATTAACATTTTAACAATCCTTCCGCACATGAATCAAGAAATTGTGCAACAAGACAGTTCGTGCAAAGAGTTCGGTCCTTGTTGGGAATGATTCTTTTGTCATCAAACCTTCTTCATTTAAGGACTGGTTCGCGCCAAAATATCGAAACACTTTCACAAATTCCAAAAAAGTCAATTCACTAAAAAATCACGCACATTTCCACAAAACTAGGCACTTACTCCTCCGTCCAGCAAATTTTCGACAACTAACTGTTGTCATCATCAGGCTTTTAAGGTTAATTTAGTCCCTGATCACATCTTGCTTGTATATATTGGCGAGACCAGAAAAGGAGTACGAGTGAGACTGGCACAACACATGGCAAATGTGAGAAATAAGAAGAAGGACAACGGAATAGCAGTGCATTGCATGGAGACACGACATACAATTGATTGTAGGGATGTGCGATACTCGAAAAATTCGAGCCGAGCCGAGTATGAAACTTGTACTCGAACTCGGCTCGCTGCTTGCGTGCATACTCGAAAAACTCGAATCTGGCGAAAATGCGATAACTTCGCCAATTTTTGACCGATTTTGACATTCTAATATACCAAATCGATCGTCTCGGCAAGACCTTTCCAGTGGTGCAGATTGAAAGTCAATAACTGAAACCATTTTCACGTTATGTCCGTAAAACTGGAAAAACATGACCAACACAGTCAGTTAAGCATCATCTTATTATCTCAACAAATTATAGAGAAACTCGCAAACAAACTATTTCCATCAAATACTCGAGCTCGGCTCGACACTCGATTCTTCTGCTGCAAACTCGGCTCGGCTCGACTCGAATTAAAATTTTTCTACTCGAACATCCGGAAAAAACCAGGACACTTTTGAGCTCAAACTCAGCAAAAGATAAACATCTTAGGTGCCTGGAATCAGTAACAATTAAACAACATGAATTGCATAAAAAACCACTGATGAACATTCAAGGACCATCAAATCCTAACGTGAGCCACCTGGTTAACGGTGAACTGGAAAGAGAATTGAGTAGGCGATGGGAAATGAGCGAGCAGAAGGCAGACGTGCAATGGCCCGAAAAATGTAGTAGGCCACGATTACCGGCGAGTTCGAAAACGGCACTTGTAAACAACGTTGAAGCAAGATGTGATCAGGGACTAAATCAACCTTAAAAGCCTGATGATGACAACAGTTAGTTGTCGAAAATTTGCTGGACATAGGAGTAAGTGTCTAGTTTGTGGAAATGTGCGTGATTTTTTAGTGAATTGACTTTTTCGGAATTTCATCATGTTCCACAGTACGAACTTCAACGAAGACTTTCACAAATGGAGCGCAAGTGTCACGCACGATAGTGAAAGTCGCCAAAGTCCCGTGTTCCATCCCTTGCAATTGTATTTTTCAAGTGTTCGAATAGAAGGCCGTAATTTGCCCTAATTACAGTCATTAGGTAATTACGAACAAGCCAGCAAGCAAGAGATAGCAACTTTACAAGACTACTGCTGCTCATACTGTTGCTCTGTGATCCATCTCAGGCTGGTTCACTTGGCAACAATTATTCTTAGCATGGCTGTCATGCAAAGCGTTGTGTCTATAACCTGTCCCATGATAATCGCAGCAAATCCTTTACATCCAAGCTTGCATTGTTATACTGAGCTATTCGGAGTGACAAGGGACAAACCCTGAACACAACATCCTTGTCATTGTGGTTAGCTGAGCAGTTTTGCAGAAGGTAAATTGAAGTTTAAAGTTGAGAAAGTTGGTAACCACTGCTGCGTCAGTGGCAAAAGCGCAAAACATACACAATGCACAAATTTCTTGCATTTAATTCAGTGGTCGAGGGCAGTAAGATAACGTGCATATGAGCAAATCTGTTTAAGTTAAATTTGGCAAACTGTGTATAAACTGTGCAAATTCTACGAGCTCGGGTAAGGCAACGATCGGAGGAAGGGCTGAAGTTGGACTGGTAAACAACAGTGATTACGAAAAGCAGAGTGCTATGTACGTAAGGCGACTTGTGCTGACCCTCTACAATGAAGAATCATCATGCGTTCGGTAAAGGCATTCCATACTAGAGTTTGAATGGGTGTACAAACTTTATTTGACGAAAAACTGTTCAAAAGATTGATTACTTACGAACAATGCTCCTAGAAATGGAAAATGGCGTCGCTCATCATTCTTAGTAGAACTCAACCTGTTGATATTTTACTTGCAGTGTTGTCTTAAAATTTTGTCATCCTTCACTATGGATGCAAACGATTTAACGGGACTGCTGCTAACTTGACAACTTTCAGGTAAACTCATAAAAATTCTAGTGATGAACGGATTGCATGGCTGTCATGCAAAGTGTTTGTAACCTGTACCATGGTAATCGCAATAAATCTTTTACATGCAATCTTGCATTCATTTACTGAGCTATTCGGAGTGAGAAGGAACGAACCCTGAACACAACATCCTTGTTAGCATCTGTCGTTTGTTATGAATGTGTAGCAACATTGATGTAATAGAAAACTTTTTCACACACTGAGCCTGGGAGCATTTCTTTTAGGAATCAACCGAATCTGGATCTGAAGCCGAATCTCTTATTCGGCAAAATTTTGTTGCTTTACTGATTTTCCAATAACTTCACAAAACTTTCACTTCCTTCTTAAGGAGCTTCTTAAGGTTTGTGGGGAACCTGCAAAAACATCGATGTCCTGCTGGCGTAGCACCGCATGGATATTTTAATTTCTCCATGGCTAAAAGACTATAACTTCCACAGCTCATGATCTTCTTGGTACTGAACTTTGAAAAAACGTGCATGGCACTTTTGATGGCTCGGTTGATCCAGGATGCGAGGTAGTTCAGAAGAAGGTACGTAGTCTTCGCTTGCTGTAGGTAAGTTGTTGCATTCCTCCGATCCGAGGTTGATCAGATGCTCCTCAGATCGCAAGACTGCAACAATTCACCTACAGGAACGAGCACTGGGTACCTTCTGAACTACCCTGTATCCTGGATTAACTGAGCCATCAAGAGCGCCATGGAGAGGAATCAATATTCGCATGCTGGACCACATTTTGGAAACAAGAGCCCTCAACCCAGCTAATGGAATTATTGCCCACCAGGCAGCAACACAGCACACTATCAGCTGGTACCAAGCCAGCACCATGGTTGTTTCCAACTCAGCTTGTGACCAACATCTGTGGGCTCTTTTCAGCTGGTCTCCGGGGCAGCCCTCCAATACAGCCCGAACGCCCCCCCCCCCCCCCCCCCCACCATCCCACACTCAAGTCCACCCCAACCCCTGCCCAACTTTGTGACGATGACGCTCATTCCTATTTCACCAGGAGCAAGGGTAGAACGAGATTTCCATCCCCTCACCACACACCCACAGCAGCCAACATACCATTTCCAAGGCCCTTTTTCTTACCCAGAGGGGACTAGCGTATTGCATTACCAGGAAAACAAAGAATGGGATAGTATTCTACTGTTTAACAATATGCATTATGCAACATTCCAATTCCATCAATTGGGGAGCCACTTCTGTCTTACTGCTATCCAACACCTTCAAGGACTCACACCTCACAGCCCTTGAGTCTCTTGCTACATGCCAGTTTAAACAACACGGTGTGCCGCTCACGAATATTTATGGGGCTTCCTACCCCAAAATTGGTCGCCTAATCAGACCAGAGCTCAAGGTGAAGTTGGACCGGAGGTGGAAAACCCAGATGCAGCAAAAGCGCACTACAGTGAAAGCTCTATATAACGATGTCCACGGGTCCTTGTAAGAAGAATGATGTTATATCGAGTTTATCATTACAAACAAACACTTTTGCATGCATTGTTGCTTGAAGAGCCTCGAAAATAGCATCGTTAACAGTTTATTGCTGTAAGAGGTATTTTTATAACAAGGTTTAGCTGTATATAGATCAATAGTTCACAGCGAGAATTTCAAAAATATATGATCAGCGAACATTTTTAGTACTTTGTGCTTCTTTATTTCTTAAAAAGGTGATGGGACTACTGCTAAGTCTGTATGTAATCATCAAACATTTAAAAGGACTTTTAGGGTTCGTCCGAGTGTGGTTCTTGCATAAAATTTTTTCTTATAATGTTATCACCCTATATATATACCACACTATATATCGTAAAGAGCAAACGCCGGCTTTTTCCGTTTGTTACTGTTTACTGTAATTGAATGTTTTGTTTGATTCGGTTAGAAGAATTTGGTTCGATTCGGCTCTTACCTGGCAAATCATCCAAATTATCTGGATCCGGTCCAGATTTGGTAAAAGTAGAAGTTCGATAGAACCTAAATTTCTATGCTACATTTGTCTCTTTAATTTGTTTAAACAGCACTGATGATGAATCCTGAGCCTCGATATACTTAAGTATATTCCAAATGATCTCCCATCTAGAAAATCGATGAAGTGGGTGATGCGGCAGCCTTTGCTGTTTCATCTACCAACCATAATCAATGATTATATTTTTATGGGTCATGCTATAGGACAACCTATTCCTGAAAACGATAATTTTAAAAGGTAAAATTAGTTTTTACTAACCTAAATACTTACTTCAGTAATTATGCTTAAAATCATCATTTTACGCTATCACTGCTCATTTATCAACTAAAAAACTCCCTTTTTTTAGCTTGTATCCAAACTTTCTCTCCTCTCCCGCCAGGGGCGCTGCTACTCCTAACTAGGAGGCCGCCATCTTGTTTGTTCCCCTTATCACATTTTGAACTCTCCTTTCAGTGAATGCGGGGAGGCGGGCGGGTTCTTACTGAAGTAAGTATTTAGGTTAGTAAAAACTAATTTTACCTTTTAAAATTATCGTTTCTTACTACCTGCAAATACTTACTTCAGTAATTATGCTGAATTTGTCATTCAGGCGGTAGGGAAAAACCTCACTGAACCCGGGAGAGCTTGCCTACTACTGTTTTTAACATGGAATAAGTCAACTTACCACTTCTACACAGTTGGTCTCGTCTCCTCTTCCAGTTACTTCACTGGCGTGCTTAGTTGACTGGGTGTCCCTAGTCTACACTCGAGGTGACTCCCTCAGTCTGAGTCAGCACTATAGTTCATTCACCAGTGTGTGCCTCCGTCCGGGCGTCCCCAGTCTACACTAAGGGTGACCCCATCCGGTAGTGTTTGATGAAGGTGGTACTGCTATTCCATGAGCACACTGTGATCACCTCATCCCAACGCCCATGATGCGGCTAATGCGCGAAGCTCGTGTGCTCTAACTATAGCGGGGAGATCCCCGTGATCCTGTCCGTTCAAGTATGCTCTTTTAATCACGGCCCAGATCCTAGGCACGCCCTTATCTATAATTTCACCACTGTTTGAGTCCACATCAAAAAACAGTGGAGTTGGCTTGTTATGAAATTGCCGTTCTCCTTCTTATTTTCTGTTTTGGATAGGTAGAACTGCACCGCATAGCTCTTTTCGTGTTTGTCCACACTCTTTTAGAGCCTTAATTCGAACAGGCTTTGATGTCGTTCCCGGTTTGCAATTTTTTGCTCTGACATGGGCCGAAAACGTCAAAAATACCTCCGACCAGTCAGACCAGTCCGATCAGTCTTTGGCAAAACTAATATGACCCTCATCCCTGGTGAAGGCTGCCAACTCACTTTGGCGTGCTGCCGAGGCTAAAGCGACTAGGAATACAGTCTTCTGGGATAGAGATAGAATGGACGCATTTCTAGGTGGCTCATATGGGGCGCCCATTAGACTTTGCAGCCCCAACGGCAGATTCCATGTGGGGAACAATTTCGTTTGTCTTGGTCTCCCACTTTCAAAGGCTGTCATCTGTTTGGAAACCACCACATTGGAAAACAGTCTTTGGATCCCCAACGCATGTCAACACGAACGATAGCCCTTGGGGACAACCTTTGACAAAAAGCTCTTCAAAGAAAGCTGTCAGCATTCGTAGGTCCGGGTTGCATGGGTCGCAGTCCGACTTTACACACCACTCGAACCACTTTTTCCATTTGGCATTGTAGTTACGTTGCGAGGACTCCCTCAAACACTTCGTAATCCTGGATGCCACTTCCTTCTTAATCCCTCCGTCACCAAATTCTTCCTTAGAGTTTCCACCCTTGAAGATTCAGCATGGAAGGGTTTTGGTGCAGGGTCCTCCCCCGATGCTGGTGATTGGCAAAGGATTGGATCCGTCTTTTCCAGCTCCATCAACTCTGGGAACCATGGAGGCGCTGGCCAACAGGTGACTACTAGGATGAATTTCCCTTTGGCCACTCTCAACTTGTTGATCATTTTCCACAGAAGGTACGCATTTAGACCTTCCCAGCTGATTGACAGTGTGTCCGTTGCCCAGGCCCTCGCATCCGGGAACGGGGACACAAAACATGAGAGCTGATTGTTGTAGTGCAAACAGATCCACCTACGGGGTTCCCCACTGACGAAACAGGGCTTCCAACCCTGAGGGTCCAACATCCATTCCGTAGACAGCACCTGTGAACCCTGGGACAACTCTTCCGCCCACACGTTGAGACTTCCTGCTATGTGGCGAGGAACCGGCGAGATTTCGTACCGCATGCAGATCTCGAACAGGCTGGAGGCTTCCTCCATAAGAGATTTCGAATGTGCGCCTGCACCTTTCTTCCCATACGCAACAGCCGTGGCATGATGCCCACTGCCTGACCCCTCAGCCTTAGCTTCCAGGCAAGGCGGGCTCTCCAAACTGCTCTGAGCTCCAGGACGTTGACGTGCAGGACCTTCTCTTCTTCGCTCCAAATGCCTGATGCAGTTTCCCCGGCAAGGTGAGCACCCCAACCTGACAGGGCGGCGTCTGAAATTAGGAGCAACTCCGGAACGGGCTCGTGAATGGGCACTCCAACTTGAAGGTTTCCCTTCGCCGTCCACCACGACAAGCTCTGCCTCGGGAGGTCTCGTAGCGGAATGATGTCCACCCAACTGTTCCGCGGCTGCCACGCTGTCTTCTGAACCAGTGGCCGCCAGTGGCCTAAGGGTACAAGTCTGGCATTGGAGTCCAAGAGTCCAATGAGCGATGCCAACTCCCTCGCCGTTACCTTGGTCCTTCTGACGAATGTCTTCACCGACGTTCTCGTCTTGACGAACCTCTCCAGTGTTGGTTTTACCACCATTTTTACAGTGTTGAACATTGCACCCAGGAACACAAAACAAGTGCTTGGAACTGGTCTGGACTTCTTGAGGTTTATACCAAGACCTAAATGTGAAAACCAGGAGCTGCACATTTCCCACTGCTGGGTCAAAAGAAAACCGTCCTTGTTTCGAACCAGCCAATCTTCCAAATAGGCGTGAGCTTTGATGTGATGTAGGTGCGGTATGCAAGCACAGGTTTCCGCATCCGGGTAAACACGTATGGAGCCGTCGCTAAGCCGAAGGGAAGAGATTTCCATTGGGACGATTTTCCCCCCAACACAAAGCGGAACAGATGTCGAGGGGATTGAGGGGAACGTGCAGATACGCATCCTCGAGGTCGATAGAAATGGTATACTCTTCGTGCTGGAGTGAGTCTCGAATTGATTCGATCGATTCCATCTGGAAATGTTCCTTTGCGAGGTGTCGATTGAGTTTCCGAAGATTGAAAGAACTCTGGATCCTCCTTCCGTTCGGAATCGCCCTTGCTGGACTCCAAAAACCTGTACTGCCCCCTTCACAACCAGCAAATTGACTCCCTTGATAAGTTCTGGGATTTCGGAACGTCCTACCAGCCAGTCTCTAGTTACAAGCCTGGTGTCGAATAGCGGTGTGTATCCCTCCTCCAGAGCTCGGATGACGAAGGGGTCCGACGCAATCCTCTTCCAATGTCCAAGATGTCTGGCAATCCCCCCCCCCCCCCCCCCCCCCCCCCC
>JAHWFP010139527.1:131934-151338 GCA_023313725.1 Lithobius niger
CAGGGCCTGCACTCACGGCAAAGAGGGTGAAAATCTCTTGACTGTTTCTTGCAGCTACACGCATCAAATTTCTTCGAATTGAGTCTCCCACGTAATAGATCGTTTGATTCTTCTATCGTGGTCATAATTCTGCCCAGAAAAGTTGATAACTTTGCTTCCAAACAAGAAAACAAAGGCAGCGATGCCAAACACGTCCTACCCTAACAACGTGCTCAAAATGTGATGAGGGGAACAAACAAGATGGCGGCCCCTAGTTAGGAGTAGCAGCGCCCCTGGCGGGAGAGGAGAGAAAGTTTGGATACAAGCTAAAAAAAGGGAGTTTTTTAGTTGATAAATGAGCAGTGATAGCGTAAAATGATGATTTTAAGCATAATTACTGAAGTAAGTATTTGCAGGTAGTAAGAGATACAGTATTTAAATATAAATATTAAAACACAACTTACTCTTTGGCAACGTAGGGTGATATACAAATGCTTCTTCGGACAAATGCGGAAGGACCGGTGCAACAGCATACACCAAATGTAAGAAAATGTGATGAAGACATGTCTGACAGGAACGACGGCTGGATCCATTCTGCTCACCACAGTACAATCTGTAACAAGCCAGATGCAACATCAGTTGGGCGTCACACTGTATTAATGCAATTTAATGCATACTTCTTATCCTGAATTTTCAGTGTGTACGTATAAACCTGACTTCAAAGTTTACGCCTACAGAAATTTCAGGTGTTATTTGTGAAAATTCTCATAATACTTTATGACTCCACATTTTTAGGACATGGGTGCATCCTTCCAAAGCACAGCTGTGCTGTGTCACTAACATACACCACACAGTTGTGCTTTGAAAGAATGCATATTGCACACGTCCTAAAAGGACAATTTTGCTGTCCAGAAAAAACATCAGCCGGCATACAACTCCAACATCTCTTGGTACAATGTTTACGAAGGGGAACTAAGTTTCATTCCTTGTGGAGTCATAAATTATTTTGAGAATTTTCACAAATAACACCTGAAATTTCTGTAGGTGTAAAATTTAGTGGCATATCTGTCACGAATTATTGGCACAATTATTGGCATATCCGTCACTTATTGATGAATTAAAATGTGGATTTGCGAGTTTGCGTAAAACTAATGCCAATGCTCTGATGACCGGTATAACCAAAAAAGGCCGACAGTTGATGTCAACATTGGTTCATCTCCAGTGCTTTGATTATTGGCAGCGATCGCTGTCAAATAAAATTAATGGCATATCTGTCAAGAATTATTGGCACAATTATTGGCATATCTGCAACTTATTGATGAATTAAAATGTGGATTTGCGAATTTTAACATCTGTTGCGTAAAACTAATGCCAATGCTCTGATGACCGGTATAACCAAAAAAGGCCGACAGTTGATGTCAACATTGGTTCATCGCTAGTGCTTAAAATAAAAAAAAGAATAAAAAAACGAGCGTCTGGTTTTTCTTTTGCAGCATAATTATATTTCATAGTCTTCGTGACTGAACAAATGTACCGAGAAGTTGAAAAACTTTGGATTGTGTTGTGGCAGGTGGAAAAGTTTGTGGTTCTTGGTGTGTTTATGTTAATAACATACACCAAAAACCACAAATGTTTCCACCTGCCACAACACGAGCCAAAGTTTCTCAACTTCTCAGTACATTTGTCCAGTCACGAAGACCGTGAAATATATCTGCTGCAACAGAAAAACCAGACGCTCGTTTTTTTATTCGTACATTTTTGTTACACGCGACATGATTGTGAGTAGCATGATATTTTCGAGCTAACTCAAGCGAACTGTGCTAAAATAAAAACAGAAGTATCAAGTTTCAAGTCAAGTTTGAGTATTGCAACAGCGTTAAGTTAGATTTTCAAGTTAAATCCTTTGTGAAAAAGAGGTATCACAACCAGTAACAGGGACTATGTGTACATTAACTTTATGTGTTCCAGTTTGTTCCCATGAACATACACTATACTTTTTAAAAGTTTAAAATATAACTCTGAAAATTAAACATTCTACGGATTTAAAAAAAACCTTTCCAGGAGTACATATTTTAAGTTTGTTAAAACACAGCGATTGCTTTCTATTTAGGCAGCTTTTGGGTGATGACTTTTTCCTAATGACGTACCTGTCTTTTATACTGGCCAGGTAAAATGATAACAACTCTTTCTGCGTGACGAAATTTAGAATGATAGTTGTGGCATCATCATATCTGAAGTCATCAAAAGCACCCATCACCTAAAAATTGCAGAAATCGTTTTATTAGTCCAAGGTTCCACACTAAAATGCAACAAAGCACCCGTAATGTTAAATATGGTACAGGGTAGTAAAAAACCTAAATCAGCGAATAGATCCCAAACGATAGCTACAAGATATCCATAAAGCAAGTACCTCACCCTTGATAGTACAATAATGATGATGCAGTGATGCATCAGGCAACCATAAGGGCAATGATCCTGACGCCATTATTGCAAGGTTTCAAGGTAATTTTTTAAAGGAGGGCAAGTATTTGGATTAACATCTTTTTCTCCTGCTAGGAAACTCGTACGAGCTAGAATTCTTTAGCCATCACAACAGAGAGTAGCATTTTAAACTATCAGTGTAAAGTGGAAAGTAACAGGGCATCATTTAATTCAAGTCTTGACAACTTGTGCTTGCAATACGATGTAATTTTCACTTGGCCGTAATTAAATCATTTATTAAGAGAGCCAAAATGTCTGGGTGTGTACAAAATATTCTTAACAGTGGCATACACAGCACCTCATGTGCGTGGGGCCCAGGGAGGGAGGGGGGGGGGGAGATTCTCTTCAAAATGAGCTGTGAACTTAAAAAACATTTTTGAAGAAGACTATTTTTCTATTCTTCTTCTTTTATTCTATTCTCTTGTTTGTTCTATTGGTCTACTTTCTGTTTTCGCAGTAGAATAGCATCAAAGTTCTCCTTGAATCTGTGGAACCTATGTTACAAAGTGGGATGTCCCTTTTGCTTCTGGCACTTTCATCCAACCCAATCTGCATTAGTTATCTCCTAAGTTATGCAAAAATTACATCACTTTCGAATGCCTCTCTCCCAGCTCCCTCGAGCCTCCTCACCAGTCTTTGAAGCTGGCTAGTAAATGCACCAGGGAGGCAGGAGGGCAATAAAAATAACACAGGTTCATCGGATTTAATCGTAGAACTTTGATTGTCCTACGAGAACAAGTTCTCTAGTAGAATCGTCATTTCTCCGTCATAATACTCCTTACAAAGTTGAATTGATTCAAAACAGGGCACGTAGCCACTACATTTACCACCTGTTTAGAGATGCCCTTTCGCCTTCATTTTCTAGAGCACCTGCCCTGCCAATGACAGGATTCCAGGTTGTAGTGCTTGCTAAACACGTTAGGCAATGACCAATTGGCCATGGCCATGATCTAGTCTTTGCAGAAGCAACTGATGTCCTCAATGAATATGCACGAAACTGCTTACTGCCGATCCCTGCTGCCCTGAGAACAGTGCACGATCATTTGTGACGAGACAGGATGATGCAGTCGAATGTAAGTCAAAAACAAACCCGAAGAATGTAACCCTGGTTCTCAGAAAACGGCATCACGCAACAGTGCCGTATGATGGATGTAAGGTACAACACAGCAGACAGCATCCTACCGACAACTGTTATTTCTGCGTACTGTAATTGCAGACCAAAAAGGGCAAGCCATCCCGCGCCGTCTTATGCTCATTCACAATAAAGACTGCACCACATCACACAACTCCAAACTCAATTTTGCCATTTCACTGGCCCGATTCCCCACTGCCACTGCCAGTAACATAATCCTACCATGGAGGCAGCTTCAGTTCAATACCGAGTGGGGGATGGAGCATCAGTAGATATGAAGCCACTGCACTCAGATCTGTATGACCACGTATAGTGCCAACAGAGAATGGATATGGAACAAGCCTTTCACAAACGTCTGACCAAGGGGTGCCGTGAAATCTTGGCCTCTTCCTCCTTCTGGTGGTACTTCAGTACAAACCCCAAGAAAACAACTCGGCTAAGAAATGAATACATGGTTTCACTGGTGTCACCCCCGGACCAATGCCTCGGTAGGCACCACTGAACCAACCAAGACCACTTAGCGTCATACAACGTACGGGTTGAACTTCAAGAATCTGATTGCACAATCTCCACTGCTTCCGCGAACAAATTGTACATACGTCTCAGATTCGGGAGCTAAGACAAAACATCTTCGCCAAAGTGGCGCGATCGCCACCCGTGGGTGGCTTCACATCAGTCACCTGTTAAGAATGACTTGTGTACCACATTTCATGCTGTTAGCTTTATCTGTAAGAATTTACCGGATAAGCCTTAGGAAGGAGGCACTAGGGAGGAGGAGGTGCTTTTCATCTAGAACCAATGAACCGATGCTCAAGTTTTAAGCTATAAAACTTGAGCATCGGTATGAACAAGGCCTAGGGACGTAGGTATGAACAAGGCCTAGGGACTTTTGAACACTATTTTAATCTAACCACAATATTCTTCTTGTTCTTCTTCTTGTTGGGGAATTTTGCTATCATCTAGAGATCGAACTAAAGAACCGATTTTCAACTTCTATAGCTTAAAACTGAGTATTAAAAAAAACTGCTAAGACTCTGTTAACAGATAATTTAAGGTGAATGCAATATTCTTTTTGTTATTATTCTTGCTGGGACAAAAAAAAAATATTAGTATTAAAAAAAGCTTAAGCGAACAAAATATGGATTTAAGCCTTAAAAAACTTAAACGCTCTAAAAAACAAATACAAGAAAAAGACATGTAAGCCATCAGCATTACACTAATACGTGTAAAAGAAGCTCCAGCTTGTTTTTTAAGGCTTACATACGGATTTTATACACTTGAGCATTTTTTTATGTTAATAAATAAATATATCAAGCAAAAATACTCACAATGACTTTTTTAAATATTGTCTTTAAGTAATATTACGTCTGTTAAAATCATCTTAATGACGAAAACGGTGTTAAATTTTTTTATACCAATCTTAAACAAGTAGGCAATAGCAATGAAACAAATTTAAAAAAAAAATCAGTCAAACACCAGACACAACCCAACTTGTTGTGCTAGAAATAAGATTTAAAAACTATTCAGTCTATAAATCCATGTGCGTAGCAGTTTGAAGTTTCTATCAACTTCTGGGATACTTGCATTGCCTAATAAATTGAGATTTTTTTAAACATAAAACTTCCCATCTTTAACATTTTGCTTTGTTAAGTCCCAAATAGTAAGAAATGACAACTTGGGGTTTGAACCATTGGTAATCTGGTGAAAAATACTTCAAATTGGTGTACTCAAACAACAAAATCGGTCGACGAGAAGTGAAAATATCTTAGGTTTGGCAAAATAACAATACTGTACATCTGGGACCGATCCAAATTTCTACGAATACTGCAAAAATCAGTAAAGATCGGGATTAGTATTCGGGATTGACCCAGCCTTACTATTTAACAAGTATTTAGAAGTCTAGTGAAAAAGGAAAACCACACACTACCAATACCACCAGTACCTGCACTATCAGTTTTACAGGCAGTCAAAACTAACCAACATTAAATTGGAGGCTTTCGTGTAGAAAATACTATTTCATTTCAACATGCATCTAGGTTACATAACCATTACCTTCTTTTGAAGCTCCACTAGCAGATGAAGCATGTAGCGATCTAGTGGCTCCATGGCTTGGATATCAACGTGGTTGACGTTCAGATCAAAATCGTAAAGATTTCCAAGACAGTAGCGAAGACTCACTCTTATCTACAACATATCACAAGAACTTCATTCATTTGATTATCGAGTTGAAGATACAAGTTACATATTGATCCAACATGACGGAAGTGTCGAATATGTCGTAAAATAGTTTTACACTGACATGAATAAAGTCATTAAAGATGAAGAATAGCATCAGTAAAGTAAATAGTGTTTTAATTGTTACGTACCAAATTGCAGTGTGGAAAACAAATGTTCACAATTAGTGACCATGGCGTTACCAATTAAAAATTAAAATAAGTAAGGAATGTACCTACCTTCTGAACCACTTCAGAACTATGAGCAATAACAGTTGAGTTGAGTAGCAAACTGTTGTCTCCGTGACTATGGTTTGCAACCAGCCATCTTAGCGCATCAGCACCCAACGCGGCCGTACTCTTTTTGCCCTTAAAACAATTCAAATGCTTTAATAAGCCACAGTACATCATCTCAATACGTTATCGAAACTGTGAAGTGTATTTTGCAGTTTCTTTTTAACTACGAGTGTGCAAGTAGAATACTTTTTATTCGAGCCAAGTTTCCAACATAAGAGTATAGAGCAGAGTTCGAGTATTTTCTCAACATAGTTTGTATTTCTTTTTAATTTGTTATTATACTAACAACTAAAATGCCGCTTATTGGACTGTCTAGGTCAATGTATACAAATGGTTTTCCAGTTTTAAGGGTGCAACTTGAAAAAGTTTTGGGATAATGTAGTTTAATTTACACCACTGGAATGCTCTCGTCGAGACGATGGATTTGGTACATTCGTCGACAAAATCGGTGAAAAATTGGCAAAGTTGTATTGAATGAAGTATGGCGAAATTACACGATATTCAAAGTTCAGAACTAAGTTACTCAGTCCAGAATTTTTGACGAACCAAAACAAACACACAATATTTTCGTCTTGTCGGGTCATTAGTCTTCTTCACGTAAAAATGCTGACGTTAGAAAAAAAAAGCAAGCATTTCTACGCGAAGACGATGAACAACACAAAATACTGAGTGTTTGTTTTGGTTCGTCAAAAATTCTGGACTGAGTAACTTAGTTCTGAACTTTGAATATCGTGTAATTTTACCAGACTTCATTATGAGCTCAATTCAAAGTAAATTGACGAAGTTACCGCATTTGCAACAAATTCAAGTTTTTAGAGTATGGATGCAAGTAACAAGTCGAGTTCGAGTACAAGAAGCACACTGAATTCAAATTTTTTGAGCATCGCACATCCCTAATGTTAACAAATCTTACATGTTTCTACACAAAATAACAGTTTTGTTTTTAATGCTAACAGCTTCCCAACCAAAGCTACAGTTAAGTGATGTGATTTATTAATAACTAATAGTATCGATATTCTGATACCACTTTTTTTAAAAATTCAATACAAAGATTTTGCGTACAAACAGGAACTTATTAAATAAAAATTCACTAAGTTTGCAAAGCAGTGGTTATTTACACTGGTACATAAATATTCAAAAAAACAGTAATTCATGGAGGACTTAAAGGCAAAACTATGATAAAGTGAAAAAAAATTATATGGTTTGTGTTGCACAACCCTAGAAAGAAAGTTGGATCGCACTGGTTGCAAGTATCAGATGAAAAAAAATGGAATATGCTGATCCAATACCGACATGATACTAGTATCAGTGTCGCAACAGCCTAATGAAGCAGCACAGCAGATATGATGTACGATGGAATACTTATTGGCATCTATAGGCTTAGATTTCAAAGAAAGGACATTTACCGTTCCAATATCTTTGCAAATTTTCGACAGTCTGATTTTTCTGGAGTTGGAGGGGCTCAGAACAACTGTCTTCGTCGGACTACCACATCACCGCTCACTTTGTTGTGATCGTTCGTCTGCTATTTGAATGCTATGAACGATCACGATCAGGGCGGTGATGTGGTAGCCTGACGAAGACAGTCGTTCTGAGCCCCTCCAACTCCAGAAAAACCACCTGTAGAAAATTTGCAAGGATAATGGAATGGTAAATATCCTTTCTTTGAAATCTAAGCTTACAATACGTAAACACGGACTCAAATTTTCAAAGTAAGTGATATGACATTTTTAATTGGACTACTTGTGTGAACACAGACAATTGTACATCAAATACGCTGATCACGACTTTATGTTGTTACTATACTAAAGCAAACTACACCTGTCGTGAATACTTGTCGCTTTCCGTTATCATTGTTACCGTAAATGCTCTAGTAATAGCCCAAATTGTAGCCGGTCTCTAGTAGTAGCCAGGTAATTTTTTCCACACGAATACGCGGAAGCCAGGTCCCCCAATTATGACCTGGTAGGGATTTCGTGAAGGGACAGTAAAAGAGCATGACCTGCATATAAATTTCCTTTTAACAAAGCAAAAATTATTAAAAATTATTATTATAAGTGATATTATGTAATGGTTGGCTGTCCAATAGCTGCCGGTCTGTATTAGTGGCTGGATCAAAATAGTTAACAAAGCATTTATGATAAGTTTAACCAAGAACCATACCTTACGACCCTCAACAATATCACTTGGATGTACGACATTTCCAAGAGATTTTGACATCTTCTTTCCATGTTCATCTAGTGTGAATCCATGGAAAAACAGTACTCTGAAAATGAAGATAGCATTGGAGAACAGTTATGATATAAACAAAGAAAATTCTCACCCTACTTGTAGAATAGGGATTTCATGTCTTCAATTGTTCGTAATTAGCTAAAATACCTAATCAAGAGGCGTAAGATAGAAGATGGCAGGATGATTGCTGAGGACGAATTAAGTCATTTAATCCTCACCAATCAAATCAGGGGACGTTCAAGTATTACGTCATAAGGAAGGGGGGTAGCCAATTGATGATGTAAGCACCGTTATCCCAGTAAAAGGGTGGAAAAATTCAAAAAAAAGTCCACAGAAAAACATAGCGAAATACACGGAAAACACCCCCACTTGGGGGGGGGGGGGTCAAGTTAGAAATGACTAATACTGAAGGGGGGATTTGAGCAATTGATGACGGATGACGAGAGGGGGAGGGGGTTAAAAATGGCCATTTTCTTGATGACGTAATACTTGAACGGCCCCTCATTCCATATTTTTGTCTTTAAACCTGTTGATTAAGTATTTCTATTAAATAGAAAATGCCGAGGACATGAATTCAAGACTCCAAGTCAAGGTGATAATTTTTATCTTCACTTACATTCCATCTCGATTAATGAACAAAATGTAAATGTGTTGGTTGGCTAATTTCTTATAGCCATGAGTGGATAGATTGTTGAGTGAGTTTAGGTCCATAGAACCGATCTATATTGACACATTAGGGGCAAACATTTTAGTTCGCAGATCCCGTCTGGCGGGCACTACTGTTATTCAGGACTACTTTGAAACTCACTTAAAACGTCCTGTTTTCTGTCAAAATTCACGGTCACATTCTTTCAAAACACAAATACCTTCTGTATCTCACAAATTTTCGACTGCATTACTTCAGTCTTCATCAGGTGCACTAGCTCTGGAAACATCATGCGTGTTTAAATACCGCAAGCCACAGATTGCAGACGATTGGAACGACAAACAAGCAGACGAAAGATGTGGAAGATGTAGCCAGACCTTGTGGAGAACTTTGGGAACACCTGATGAAGACTGAAGCAGTTCAGTCGAAAATTTGCAAGATACAGAAGGCATTTGACTATTTGTGCATTGTAAGTATGTGACCATGAATTTAGACAAGAGAAAAAGCACTACCAGTTCCCAACGCGAAATCTGAAATTTGAAGTTTAAGGTTTGCCCGTCACTGGTTGGCTTTTAGGTTCAGCAGCTTTCCAGTTAGATGATAAGTCAGTCCGATTGGACAGACAGATGCACAACACACAAAAAGGACGATGGCTCCAGCAACTAGGCTGTTAATACACTACTGATCTTGCCCCTATGGCACACAGGGGCTTGTCATCCGCTACTAGCACTAGAAAACGCATATGATAGTAAATGTAGTAAGTAGGACATAAGCAATCTTAGAATATTCTGAAAAAAACAAACTCTTGCAATTTAGCTGTGCTTTACTTTCAATACCTAAATTTAATTACCCAATATCCCTAAATATCTACAGTTCTAAACTATTAAATGAACATCATAGCAAGAAAAAATGGATTTTAAAAATAAAATTACAGTAGAACCTCAATTATTTGAACTCTGATTATCTCAACATCCTGATTATCTAAACTCCCATTCTTAAAAAGATTCAGAAATTTGCCGTTTTTTAGGGAAGGAATAAGCATTGACTTGGCTTTATTTATGTTCCTGCAGTCATTTCATGCAAATTATTCTTTTCAATAGTCTCGTACAATCAAGCATAGTTCACAAACACTAAAACTGAGTAAAGAAAAAAAGTTTTCCTTTTTTATTTTTCATGTAAATTGGATTATCCAAATTTTCGATTATCCGAACACCATTCGGTCCCAATTAGTTCGGATAATTGAGGTTCTACTGTTTTTAAGTTCCACGGCTTTATTCGGATCTGATAAACGCACCGTCTGCAGAATCCCACGCTCGGATATTTAATCTACATCCGATACGAGATGCAACGGCGGACACGCCTCCGGCACTTTAACACCAGGCACAACACAACCGTCGTTCGTTACCAGGCATCGTCCACCTGCCACCACTCTGAACGCTCATTATTCATTTGCCAACTAGAACAAGCATCGTCCATTCTGTTCACAACCCATTAATATTATTATTATTATTATTATTATTATAACCAGGCATTGACCAAGTCACCCTCTGGTTCTAGAAGAGATCGTCATCTGCTTTCCAGTTTACAACATTGCACAATGCACCAATCTCACCACTCTCAATTACTACGACGTGGTCCTGTTGCCGTTCATTTCAACAGACTGACCGTTCCAACTCGCCTTCCCGTTCGCGATTCGCAGCCACCACCTACTGAAAGGCCCACTAAAGACGTCTTCATAAAAACAATGCAGGCAACACTGAATTGACACCGCCCACTGCATGGGAAGGCCGGTCCGACGACAACTATTCCATGTTAGGCCTAACACTGCCATTTTGGCGCTTAGAACAAATGTCTAGTTACAGTCGTCGTTTCGCCAGCCAGTCTGCCTTCTTGAAGCCATTATCCAGGTTCATGGTAGCTAAGCTCACACCATCCGCTGCTTTTTCAACCTTAGGCCTGACGAACACGTAGAAATAATTTCCAAATTAACTTTGCAAGGGCCGACACACGAACAGTCCGTGTCGCGGCAAAAGAAACAGCGGTGGTATATATTTTCTATGCTCACCCTTGGTGCTTAAATCAAATCTCTCCCTCTTAATTGCAGTTGTTTTTCAACACAATAATGGCCTATTTCTACCATTGATCGTTGGCGTGGTCCTCCTTGATAGTGGTAGTAAATGTTTGCTCTTCCAGAATCTTAGCCTGCAGCCCTGATTCCACTTTTCGTTCCCAACCAGCTGAGGGTTTACTTTTATCTTCATATCTCTTAGAGGAGGGTTCTTCTTGAACTTGAATTGCAATGTTTTGAGACTCTTGGGTTTTTCTCTTGAAAATGTCCTTTAACTCTCTTGGGCGCCATTGGTGCGAGTTCTTCGTCAATGCTGAAATCCGCATATTCGGATCTTCTAGCATTCTTCAACGCTTCTGTATGGATGTGCGAGTAGAACATTTTTAATTCGAGCCGAGCCGAGCCGAGTTTGCAACAGAAGAATCGAGTATCGAGCCGAGTTCGAGTATTTGATGGAAATGTTTTGTTTGCTAGTTTCTCTTTAATTTGTTAAGATAAAAAGAACAAAGATGGTGCTTAGCTGACTGTGTGGTTCATGGTCTTTCAGTTTTAAGGATATAACGTGAAAATAGTTTCAGTTATTGACTTTTACTCTGCACCACTGGAAAGCTCTCGTCGAGACGATCGATTTGGTATATTGGAATGTCAAAATCGATCAAAAATTGACGAAGTTATCGCATTTTCGCCGGATTCGAGTTTTTCGAGTATGGACGCGAACAGCGAGCCGAGTTCGAGTATAGGTTTCATACTCGTCTCGGCTCGAATTTTTCGAGTATCGCACATCCCTACTTCTGTACCAATTCGCTTCTCATCAAAACGGACGCTCTTTGTCTCTTTGATAACTATGTCATCATCAGGACACCATATTCGACAGCCTTTGGTGTTTAGAGCATAGACAATGAGTATCCCGAGTCTTGATTGAGTGTGGTGTCCTGATGTTGACATAGTTATTTGTATAGAGGTGAATGGTAGAATAAAAAAAAGAACATTTTGCCGGCCCCCAGTCAGGTCGGCTAAAAATGGTTTCTTTTTTGCCTAAAACATACTTAACCTGATAATTTAGCATTACATTGTCCTTAATTAAGGTTCTCCCTGGAGGTTTTTTAGTTGCTTGTAGACGCCTGCTTGCATAACCCACTGCGCATGCGCAGTCCTCCCTATATAAGCGAGAACGTGGTTGGACTCTGTGTACATTTTCCTCTCAATCTGTCAGGCGGTGACTCGAGAGGGGAGGCAGGGCGGGCTTAGGTTAAGTATGTTTTAGGCAAAAAAGAAACCATTTTTAGCTGGCCTGGCTGGGGGCCGGCAAAATGTTCTTTCTTTGTTTGCCAAACATATTAACCTGATAATTTAGCATTATCAGCAGACCTCGTCAAAGCATGGTGGCGGGCACCGATCTGACGGGGCGCCCCGGGTTGCAAGCAGGCTTCCCCCAAAATTTTATTTAGAAAATTTGCACTTTATTCAGAACAGGTGGTTGGAACAGGAATTCGGATCTCTTTCGTGGGATTTGGTGGCCTTGAAAAGGACCGTTGTTTGAGGGTTCTTGCTTCCTTCAATGGATGGATTGCTTCCTTCAATGGATGGCTTGCTTCTTTCTGGATGGCTTGCTTCCGTCTGTGGATGGCTTGCTTCCATCTTTGGGACGGCTTGCTTCTGCTTCATTCTGAATGTGCTTCGGGGGGGGGGGGGGGGGCCCGTACCACGGTTCCGGCTGCGACGATTGGCCCCAGCCGGTGTAGTCCTTCTTCTTTTGACATGTTCCTTAGGTAGTGGCGTGAATGTCATTGGATGTCGCCAGGAAGCCGCTTGTAGAGTCTCTGCAATTGGGGTGCCGTTATGGTATGCCCATGAAGTCGCCACTGCTCTAACCTCGAGTGCTGTTGCTCTCTGTCTGTTAAGGTTGGCTTTGTCGTATGCGATGTCGATTGTTTTCTTAATCCAGCGGGAGATCATGGCCGCTGAGGTTTCTCTTGTTTGTAAATCGACGGGTAGGAAAAGTTGGTTTCTGCCCCTGCGAATGTCTTCGTGTTGGGTTCTCGTGAGGTAGAAACGAAGCGCCCGGATGGGGCATAGAAGGCGTTCTGGGTTCGTGAGTGCTGGAAAGGTTATGGGTTTTGTTAGTTCAGAGGGTTTTTGAGTTTTGGCTCGGAACCCCGATCTTGGGTGAAGGGTTACTGAAGAGAAGTTTGGTCCAAAGAAACAGTAGGCTGGGTCGGCTGACAGGGCTTGGATTTCGGAGCAGCGGGCACTGGCTGCTAATGTTACGAGGAAGACAGTTTTCCTTGTTAAGAGGTGTAGGGAGCTGTCTTGCATTGGTTCGTAGGGAGCTTCCATTAGTGATTGGGATACGATCGAGAGATCCCAGTCCGCAATCTGTCTTCTTGAAGCAGGCCGATCGTTTTCTAAAGAGCGGAGGAGGGCCGAGATACGATAGTCATCTAGGAGTTTAGTCTTGTCTGCTGCTTTGAACACTGAGTTTAGGGCTGACCGATAACCAAGGATTGTAGAGCCTTTGAGCTTGTCAATGTTGAAGAGGTTGTTGAAGAATTTTAGCAGTTCAAGTAGAGTGGGGTTGATTGGATTGATTTCCCTTGCGAAACACCAATGAAACCATTTGGCCCAATGGCTGTCGTACATCTTATTTGTTGATTCTCTGGTGGCTCTTGAGGCGATGCGGGTGGCATCATCTTTATGAATTCCTGCTTTCTTGAGGAGTTTGATGATCGTAGCCATGCGTGAAGGTTTAGGCTGGGGGGGGGGGGGGAAGTTTCGACCCTTTTTGTTGTGACAGAAGATCTGAAAGCAGCGGGAAACGGGAACAGGAAGGAGCTTCGTTTTGGAAATCGGAGAGATGTGACGTCACGGGAGAGTGAAGGTGTTGTGCGACACTCGCAGGTTCAGCGGCAAGCTATACGGCCACGAACAAGAGCGGTGTCGGTATGGCGGTCCCACTGTAGATGGCGTGAGGGCGCGGGGTGGCTGAATTGTGTCGCATCGTACGACAGTGGGCGGGAGAAGAGATGCAGAGGTGTGGACGGATCGCCGGTTGTGCTGTCCGAGAGCGGGGATGATGACCGGCCGGAGGTGGCATCAGATACTGGAGAGTGCGTAAGCAGGTTGAGTTAGGAGATCGGCGTCGTGCGACGTACGTCAATGGTAGCAATGGCATGTGGTGGGGGTCGTAAGCAGAAGAGGCGTCTATAGCTTAGTGATATGCATGTCCGAACGGCACCCGCCGCGCAGCAGTCGTCACGTGCGAGGGTTTCTGCTTGGCATATTGGGAGAGTACCTTGGCGTGTCTTACTTCTTCCACCAGGTCCAAAGGACGGGAGGCGGCGAGACGTATTGGAGAGATGTCGTCGGTGATGACGACGTGGACGTCCCGTACAGAGCCGTGCGTACAGCGGTCGTTGCGGATGGGGGCTTCTGCTTGGTAAGTTGGGGGGGGGGGGGTACCTTGGTGTGTCTTACATCTTCCACCAGGTCCAAGTATGGGAGGCGGCGAGGTGTATTGGCCGACATGTGATGGAGAGACATCGTTGGTGATGACGACGTGGACGTCCCGTACAGAGCCGAGCGTACAGTGGTCGTTGCGGACAGGGCTTCTGTTTGGTAACATCAGTGGATTTGGAAGGCTTATAGCGGAAGTAGTCCGGTGCAGTGAATGTCGTGACACAGCACTAGGGTCGGCCGTCCCAGACGGGGGCTTGCGCTTCATAGTCGGCAAAACAGAGTTGTGCGGCACAGTGTTGTGCGACACAGAGTTGTGCGACGGAGTTTTCGGCAGTTATGAGAAGAGATGCTATGGCATGGTTGGGTCGTCGTTGTTGTCCGGGCAGAGGAAATGCTATGCGAGCGGCAGAGGCGTCTGAGGGTGTCGTGACACTGTGGTGGGATCGTGCGACACTGACGAGCGGTTGACGACGTTGGGCGACATGTGTTTATGGTTTTCATGGCTCGTAGTGGGGGCAGCCCAGTTTTGAGTGTTAACCTGCCGTACCGATGAGATGTATGACGGGGGAGACGTTGGTGTCTTGTTGGCAGAGCGGCGGAAGTCCGAGCGTGGTCGCTGGTCGGCCCGAAAGGGCTGCTTCATTTCCGGAGGGGAGTGTCGCATTGTGCGACACTCGAGGGAGCTGATGGTTTCACGGTAGAAGGGCGGCTGACTTGGTGCCTGTTTGATTTAGACGTTCGAAAGGCTAGGTTGTCTTGTCTGACGAGTTTTATGTTTGTGGGAGATGTCCAAGTGTGTCGGAATCAGCCCCCTAAGAGGCGAATCGGACTCGTGAAGCGGCTAATTGCGTTGTCCGTTTTGTAGCGGGGAGTCGTCGGTATCGCCGTTGCCGACATGCACGTCCCGTATTAAGCCGGGCGCACAGGGGTCGTCATGGGCGGAAGGGACGGCCGGGGGAAGAGCGCAGCATCCGAGGTGAGAGCGGTGTCGCATGCTGCGACAACCTTCCTTGGAGATGAGCGGCGAGAATCCAAGGCCTAGGTGGGAGGTGAGGTGACGGGAAGAAAGCCCCCAGGGGTAAGTTGTTGGGTGACAAACCGGTAGAGCCGAGGATTTCCCGGAGTTTCTGCTTCGCAACTCGGAGCAGCGCCTTGGTGTGTTGCATGTCGACTGCCAGGATTGGCAGGGCAAGGAGAGGGCGGGCGTTGGCCGTCGTGTAGCGAGGAGACGTTGGTGTCGCCGTTGCCGACATGTACGTCCAGTGCTAAGCCGGGCGTGCAGCGGTCGACGCGGGCGAGGAGAGCAGTGTCTGAGGCGGGAGCAGTGTCGCATAGTGCGACATTCATCGTCAGAGAGAAAGGGCGACACAGTTATCCTGTTGAACGGCAGATGGTAAGGGGGCGAGGGACGGGAGGATGATGGCAGGTGAGAGATGAGGTTTCCCGGAGTCGCTACTTGGTTTTGTAGAGGAGCACTTCGGCGTGTCGAGTACATGTATTAGAACCGGTGGACTGTGAGGGGCTGCGAACTGGAGTCGATGTTGGCGTCGGAGGCGACATGCGCATCCCGTGCAATGCCGGGTGTGTAGCAGTCGCTGTGATGAGGTAGACGGAAAAGGCGGAGAAGGCTGCCGAGTCAGCGACATGCACGACCTGATCGGGGCCAGGCGTGTAGCGGTCGCCGAGGGCAGGGAGAGCTGCGGAGAAAGAGAAGAAAACGGCGGGGAAGAATCCAGGTGCAGCAAGCTGTCGAATGGGCGGCAGCTTGAGACAAAGAGATGACGAGCTTCCCAAGCACGCATCCTTTATAGGGAGTACCGCGCATGCGCGGTAGGGTAACTGAGACAGCTATTCAAGTCTCAAGCAGCAAGCAGCATCATTGGGACAAGTCAGGAGAGTCGTTGACTGGCCTAGTAGACTGCGGGGTTTTGCGTCCTTGTCGCGGAGGGCGAAGCCAAAGCCGGTTTTGAGACCTCTCTTTATTACTGGGGCGTCAGCAGATTCAGAAGGCTTGTATAGGAAGCAATCCGGGACGGTGTTTTCGACTGTCTTAAGAAGAGATGCTAAAGGAATGGTCGGGTCGTCGTTGCTGTCGTCCGGGAAGTGGATATGCTTTGCGGGCGGTGACGGCATGTGGGAGTGTCGTGACATCGTGGTGGGGTCGTGCGACACTGATGAGTGCTTGTGCTTCTTGGCTGGTGGCGCGGTGTCGTGCGACACACGTTTGCGGTGTTCATGGTTTGAAGTAGAGGCGACCCAGTCACGAGTGTTGGCCTGCCGAACAGATGAGGTGCACGACGGGGGAGGCATCAGTGTTTTTCCGGCAAAGCGGCTAAAGATCGAGTCGACGAGGTTGTGCGCTTCACTGCATGTGACGCTGTGTTGCCTGCGAGATGAACTGGAAGGTAAGTCGAGCGGCGAGTCGTCGGGTGGTTGGCCGGCATGAGCCATGGCTTCTCGGAACTTCTGCTTGGCGTCCCGAAGCAGCGCTTTGGCGTGTCCTACGTCTTCTGCCAAGACCGATAGAGCGGGAGGGGGCGGCGTGCGTTGGCCGTCTTGCAGCGGGGAGTCGTCGGTGTCACCGTTGCCGACATGCACGTCCCGTACTAAGCCGAGCGCGCAGCAGTCGACGCGGGCGGGAGGATGGCCGGAGGAGAGAGAGCAGCATCCGAGGCAAGAGCAGTTGTCGCACGGTGCGACATCCCTCATTGGCGAGGGGCGGCGAAAATCCAAAATCCAAGTGGGAGACGAGGTGACGTGACGGAACCTCTGGAGGAAAATGAATGCCGAGTCCAACCACGTTCTCGCTTATATAGGTAGGACTGCGCATGCGCAGTGGGTCATGCAAGCAGGCGTCTACAAGCAACTAAAAAACCTCCAGGGAGAACATTAATTGAGGACAATGTAATGCTAAATTATCAGGTTAATATGTTTGGCAAACAAAGAAAAGATAAACATGGAATAACCTTCTTGTCAAGTGGTGAGGCAGACGGACAATTTGATAAGAAAAATCCTAGGATCTTTTATACAAAACAATCATCGAGAACACCAGCACATTTTCAGGCCATTTCTCTTTACAAATGCACAAGGGTGGGGTGAGGTCAGGCATAACGCAGGGCTTCCAGCAAATGCGATAGCCTTGCTAGCCATCTGGCCACTCAGTCCAAACTTGGGAGAGGGGAGGGAGAGTCTCTAACGGTGAGCTGTGACCAACAAACAATGATAGTGGCTGGATCAGAATACTCAGAATTCACTTGTGATCTGCGCTACTAAACGGATTCACAGTCAGTACACGTCTTTGCAAAGTTTATAACTTATTTTTGGAAAATGAAAATAAACATCTTATTTAAACAACTCACTTGTATGGTGCCTTGTCCTGTAATGCAACACTCGTCAGAAGAAGTGACTGAAACCAGCCACGTGATTGGTCCAAACCTTCTAGGCAGACATCAGCCACATAACTCGCATCTACAAACACAAATCACCACCATTTTTATCTCGTTTGAAGGTGGCAAACTTAGCAATACAGTAGACTTCGATTCAGAATTCTTTCTTTTTTTGGAAAAAATATGAGACATTAGACAATGTTTAGTAAAAAAATAAGTCATAATGCTTGTTTTAGTTCCATTGCTGGATGTATGGTCCAAAATCATCTTGTTAGTTAAAGTACATTCGCCAAACACAAAACAACACTCAAATAAAAGTGTCACTTATTAGTTTTACATGCAAATCAAGACGCATGAGCCGCCGTCAAGTTGTTATTTTGTTGTTGTTTTGTTACAAAACCCGTTATGTTCCAGCCATTGAATTTCTGTGATATCAAAAATGACCCAAGTATCCACTCATCAGACACACAAGTACACAACCAATATCAAGATAAGAGCTAGCGTGACGCCACTAAGTTCATTGTCAACGTTATTGTTGTTGTTTCAAGCTGTACAAAGCAAAATAACACAACATCAACGTAGAAAAACAATTAGTCAATCAAACAATCAATCTGAAAACGGTGAATAAACTAACTTAATTTGCAAAATGCTAAAAATCAAATGTCAGGAAGGGTTCACTAAAACAATAACTAAACAGAATAGTGTGTTACATAAGACATTGTGGAACCATTAAGTTTAAAAAAGCATAGCAATGTACCAAGTTTAAAGTTGCGTTGTGCGTTTGATGATTGGTAACTTGGCTGGTTTTTGGTATCACAGAAGTTCAATGGCTAAAACTTGGCAGAATTTTGTTTACAATTTATTGTTTGGTTTATATTTAATTATCCACACACCTACAACTTCAGACAATCGAGGTTGTATTGTACTTAATTATAATGAGGTTACCTTCTAGAACGCAATGCCAACTGATTCCACTGTCAAACCATATATCGAGAATGTCTTTGCCTTTAGAAGTTTCGGAAGTCGTAGAATAGCCTGCCTAGGCCCCACACCAGACACAAACAAAAAAAGGATTAGACAACGAGGTACTTTTTTTCACACAGCCAATACAAGTTTGAGCCGTCACACTAAAAGTCAAAGTAATGAGCGTCTAAATATGAAATAATACAGAAACAAAGCAAAGGATTGCAGGAACAGTCCACATTTTAGAGTGGCCTTGTTGACAATAATGTAACCCTGGAGGGAGCAAAAAAAAACTTATCCTTAACCCTTGAAGACTGATGCGAATTCTAAGAGATTTTTTTTTTATTGATTTACCGTAGTCGAACCACACTAAGGCAACGACATCTAAAATAACAACACCAATACAATTACGTACTAGTGATGCTATATTGTAGACAAGTACGCTACCGAGCAACCAAACTTTTGTCAAATGCAATAATGTTTTGAATTTAAAGTTTCGCTGGTTTACTCATTCTAGTCCTGACAGTTTTTTTTGGTGGGGGGGGGGGGGG
>JAHWFP010139527.1:151738-172801 GCA_023313725.1 Lithobius niger
AAAAAAAAAAAGAGAGAGTAAACCCAACAAACTGCATTAAATTTATAAATACCCCAATAGGAATAGATACAAATTATACGAACATACATGCCAATCAATGATCATGCACAATACCGAAATTAACTTAAAACAATGAGTCAGTGACTATTAATTGAGCCACAAGAATAAGCATTGAACATTGACAGTTACTGCTTGAGGTTTACCCAATGGCTCAACTGACAATTATTTTGTAAAGGTAAAACAGCAGTAAATCGACAAACATCTTACATTAAATATAAAGTGCTACAGTAAAAGCCACCTATGCAATTTTATCTGGCGTATGTGCATTTAGGGTGTAAAAGTTTTGTAGTTTGCCTATTTCCGACTTAGCCATTACATTACTTAAATCAGTTTGTTTATATTAATTGTATAAATGACTGCTTGCAACGGTTTTCTTTTTGCTTGTTTTTTTGTGTCGTAGGCCAGTAAACCTAGATGTGTAGTTGTTCTGTGGAAATGTTGGTGGTCTGAATGGGAGCCAAATAAACAAAACTATTTGTCAGCAATTCATTATTTTATAATTTAAAACAAAATAATTGTTCCTTCAATCAGTATACTGTATAATTTCTGGTTACCTCACTAATCAGGCAGCAGGGCAATGCAGGCTTTAGACATACAAAAGTCATGAAACCAAGGACGCAGAGCAGCAATCTAACTGGCAAACTGTGTCAACGAGTCTTACTTAACACCTAGCCTGCTTAACTTTGCTGCCACTAATTAGCCCGTGCTTTAACCCAAATATGTAGCAGATCAGTTTACCATAGACAAGTTGTGTTCCATTCCAACAGCATAATCTTCAAGACCATGTGAGGGACTACAATGTACTAGCCCAGTTCCTTTTTCAGTAGTCACGTGGCTTGCTGGTAAAAGAGGGCATTCTTTCTGCTGCAGTGGATGTAAATAGGTAGAACTCTGAAGGCAATTTCCTAATTAAAAATATGAAACATAGGTTGCAATTTATTAGTAATAATACCAGAATAGCCCGGTTAAATACTGATCATTTTACTTCTTCACAAGAAACATCTTTTAAGTGAAGAAACAGTAAGTGCCAGCGCAAGATCTTTTTATTATTATTAAGGATGTAATGAAATTGAGACAAATTATCAAAACTTTTAAACTAGGCTTCAGTGATAAATGCAACAGGAATATCTCAGCAGCAAATCACGATGGGCGAACTAAAGTGAATATTACACCGAATATTACCATATGATGTAAATTATCAGCGGTACGAAACTGATAAAATGTACCAAGGCTGCGCAACATACAAGTCTCAATAGGATTTACAATAAAATTATGATATGGCTACATTTTCTTACAGAATATTGCGACACGTGGTCGTTACGCACTGCGCCCACAATAACTCGACGGATATAGATGTACACAACGACTGATAAGTACAGCTTGCACCAATGCTACCTTGTTTTGGCATGCAAGCCTTATGAAATTCTAATAATTTTCATTTTTACGTAACTACAGTCAAACCCCGTTATAATGACACCTCTTACAACCATACACCTGATGCAACAATGCATTTTTGAGGTTCATCAGCCAACAATGCATGCTAAAGTGATTGTTTACACATTCTATTTTCAAAGGCCCTTGGACTACCGTTGTAAAGAGGTTTCAATGTACCTGTATTAATTTTAACATCACTTTAAAAATACAGGGTGGTCCACAAAAAATTGACGACCCAAAATTTTCTAAATCCAAACTTTTTTGTTAGCACTCTGCAGAACCGTGAAAGGTCAGATGATGTCTAATAGAACGGATAGTTTTGAAAGTCTCTTTACAGTTCTGGAGGGTGCTAACAAAAAAATTTGGATTTTGGGACGTCAAGTTTTTTGTACACCACCCTGTATAAATGAAGTAGCTGCTTGTCAGTACGTAATGTCATGTTAAGGCCACGAAAAAAAATTGCCGGTTCTCATGCCCTGCCTGGTGACTTTTTGGGGGGGCTAAATAAAAAAAGTGACCCGCAAAAGGTTACTAAGAAATGTTTTTGAGGGAAATGAGCATTCCTGCACACACATTACCCAGCAAGCATTAGGTTTAGTTGTAGTTTCAAGTAGTTTAGATATTTACTGCAACAATCTAAACACAAAGAATCAATTTGAGATGCTAGGTTACTTAGTTTCAAACCGAAATAAAAGCCCAGTCCATGACTTTCGGGCTTCTAAAAAATGCCCGAGAACCAAAATATTTTCTTTCCATGGCCTAAGCTGTTTTTTTTATATATATATAAAGTAGCAAACTTCTTTTCAAGAGCTTTCCAATGGTGAACTGGAACTGACACTGAAGCATTTAAGCACACTGCAAAAAGAGTTTTTCTACCTTCAAATGTACTTTCCACGTCAAATGTTGTAGACAGCTTTTGTTCGACAGTCGATTTTAAATCAGCTGCTATGATGTATTTGTCTCCCGTTCTTTGACATTTTACTATGGAGTAACTAAAAAGACAATTAGTTTACAAATTAATTAACCATACATTTATTGCTTTAACCTTTCACCTGTCACTGATACTCACTTAATTTTATCCGAGAAGCAGATTGCCTCATTCATAGGAAGGGTCCAAGGAGTCGTCGTCCAAATCAAGCAGTAAACTGGCTTTCCTAAACCAACATGCAAAAACAGTAAATGCAGGTAAACGTGCAACATGGCATGTATATCAAAGACATACTGGAACACCAAACCAGTTTTATAACGAGTTATAACTTCACAACTTCTACCACAGCACGCTTGCATGTTTAAGAAAAGAGCAACTCTACAATTTTTCATTCTTTACCTTCACTCAGCAAAACAAAAACTGTACGAATCTCGGGAGGATTTCAAGTTATTCTTGGAATCTTTACCGCTTGGCTGATGCGCGTTAGGTGGTTGAAACAGAAGGCACACGCATTTTAATGTAACAGGGATTTAACATCAGTTTCTCAAAATCTTTTGATTATGTAGACATTAAATTCTTTAGGAATAGCCAAGTGGAAACTTGATGGTAACTGGATATTTATGTCAACATTTTTCAGCACAAAAATAAACAAAAGAAAAGATTTAACGACCACGAGTTAATAAGACCACACATATCATTTCAGGATACCAACAATAAGCCAAAAAATGTGACATAGTGACCAAAATTCAAATTTAAAAAGTTTTACCTGAGGAATCATTAAGATTCAATGGTAACTGCTTCATGGGAAATTGTACGTAAACGGCAGTGCTAGAACCAAATTAACACAATTAGAATTTAACCAATACTCAATAGTGATGTTACTTTAATTTGGAAAAAAATAATAATACACACACCTTTCGTGACTTGGATTATACTCAAGCTCTGCTTCAGCCAAAGCTGTACTGAAAAAAAAAATAATTTCTATTTAACAGATTCCAGAAAGTAAAAAATGTGTGCGGTTTCCCATAAAGTAGCTACAAAAAACATAATATTCCAAGGATCCATGTATTCTTAAGCAAAATGTTAAACATTTACAAATTAACACTTTGAATCCTAAAGACGCACTGGTACGTTTTCATAAATTGTTACCGAGTGCCTAAGGACGTACTGGTAAGTCTCGCACTTTTGATTTACTATACCAAACTGTGGAGGGTGGTACGTCCGATGTGGCTTAGCCAGAGTCCTTGTTGGTCATATTAGTTCACTTTTCAATCGCTAGATGGCAGAACCATGCAGTAGAATTTCTGTTTTTAGGGTTCAAACTGGAGCGTCTTTTTTGAAGTGAAAGCGAACATGGCGTTGTCAGACGTACTGAAACTGATGATTTTATTGCAAGTAACTCGCCACAGAGAGACTTGATTACTGTGCCAGAAAGTGATTACAGTGAGCAAGTATTATTACGGCTAACTTGGAGTGTTTATTTCAGACTTGAGCAACTTTCTTTGTCACTACAGTCGTAGTATGCTTTCGTCATTCTTTTGTCGAAACACAAATATTTCGTTTTTTCCCTCATTTTTTACATAAAGAAATAAATTTTTTAATTTTATTTTCACCTATGTTTCCAAAAACTGAGCACTTTCATCAACTATCTCAAAAAGAATTGTGTTAATTGGTGACAAACTAACTGAGTTTGATTTTTTTTTTTGTAAGACGCTAATATGGTCAGGACCGGCGGACATGCGTGAAACATTACGTCAGGCTCCAAAGTGTTAACATAGCAGGGAACAAAATATTGTACTAAAAAAACTCACTTAGATGATGGCGACCAATAAACGGGTTTGAAGGCTCTGAATAAGAGACCCTAAAAAAAAAAATTATACACTATAGTTGCGCAACTCGACAATTCGGTTCTTTTCTTGAACTGTAATAAATATTGCTCCAAGCAACTAACACTTACTTTCAAAATTCCCAACACAGCAATACAACAGGAATAGGGTGGCATAAACAGTAATATTTTATTTTCTGAGTTTCCGTAAATAATTGTTTGACTGACAATAAGTCAAAAACTTAATGGTCAAGAAATGCAGTCTGTAGTTTAATGTTTGTCAGATGTAGCTATAGATATTACATCTGTTTGCAAACTCTTATGAAAAAAGCTTCAGCTCTTGTTGTCTTACGAACCTAAAATGTTCCCTACCCATCAACAAGTAAGATTCTCAAATTGTAACAGTAATTAGACATTTTCGTTTGTAAGACTACAAACAGAGACTTCTTATCTAAAAATGTCACGTCGCTTACTTTGAAAATCCGAGTCCATGTTAACGTCTTGTACGCTTAAATTTCAAAGGAAAGGATATTCACTATCCTTGCAAATTTTCCGACAACGGTGATGTGGTAGCCTGAAGAAGACAGTTCTGAGCCCCTCCAACTACAGAAATACCAGACTGTCAAAAATTTGCAAGGATATTGGAACATGAATAATCTTATGAAATCTAAGCGTACAAGACGTAAACAGAGACTTTCTTACCCATCAATAAATTTAGGTACAATTCTTACGTAAATTGTACGCAATGGGTTCTTCATTATTTAAATGATGATGAACAACTAGGTCATCATCAACTTGAACTCTCCTTTTTCCATTACTGCGTTTTTTGAAGTCGGTCTGTATTTAACTAACCAATCAATCATACAACTAACAACTTACCTTTTCGTGCAATCTTAAAAAAGCTTGAAATTGTTTTGCAATATATTCAGGTCGAAAAGTAAAATAACAAGATTCCCAATCGGCCATGACAGCCCAACGCTGGAATGCTGTCTTCTGTTCTTGGATGGTTTTCAGGGCAAAGTCTCTCGCTGTTAAGATGTACAAAAACATGCCATTCAATTACTCCTCTGACAACACAAAAATAAAAAGCCCAATTTTACCAGGGAGGAGGTCAAAATTGGTTTCTATTGCCGTAAGGAAAATATACATTATACACTACCTGTAAATTTATTTGCATTCAGTTCCTGAGTGCTCGCTACCCTGGAGGAATCAAAACTCTCAAGATACGCCCAGCTCAGACACCCACCTGCGCATGCGTGGGTCCAGCACGCGCAGGCCCTCCATAAATGGCATTACGGTATTAGCCAGCCATCTACTTTTCCTCACGATATGATGGTGACTCGAAAGTGGAGGTTGGGTGGGTATTTACAGGTAGTGTACATTTTCCTTAAGGCAATAGAAACCAATTTTGACTTCCCTCTGGTAAAATTGGGCTTTCTACTTGCCGGCCAGAAAATATACACTACCTGTAAATTTATTGGCATTTACAGTTGACCTCGTCAATATAGGTGGTGGGCATCATCATGACGGGCCCTGTGAGCTGGGTCCCCTGTGACAGAGTTGATTGTGGATTGGTTGCAGGCGCAACATTCTCTGGTCACGGCCGACTTAGTGCGCGAGGCAGTCGGAGTGGGGAGGGAACTTTCTATAGCCAAAGTGCAAAAGTTTGGCGAGTTTCTCGATTCCAGCGTTGACGATTTTTTTTTTTTTTTTTGGAGAGTGTTGTTGTTGAGATCCTGGATATGGTTTTATCATGGAGGATTGAGCAGGTGGCCGGATTGATTTCTTGAGGTTCCGGGTATGAAAAGGAGATTCAGGAAGTTGGCAGTTAGATGATGGCACATGTGGTGCGGACTTAGTTGAGTGGGGTGGAAGGGTCTTGGATGGTCTTCATGGTGACAGGTTTGTCCATTAAGGTGAATGGCGTGCGGTTTTTGGTTAAACTGATTTGGCAGGATTAAGAGTTCAACGGAGATGTTGATTGAGAGCGAGTTGCGGAAGACAGGTTCCTGAAGATTTAGCAGGAGGATGAAGGTTAGAACAGAGAGATTACATTGTTGTGGAAGTTTTCCGGATAAAGGTAGTCCAAGAGGTGTTGGATTTGAAGGCGAGGTTGATTCGTGGAGCAGATCAAGTCAGCATTTGGTGGTCCGGTTTAACGCCTGGTTGCTAGTGTCGAGGTAAGTGCGAAATGTTTTGTTGTAAATGTTGGACATGACAGAGCTGTGAAGAAGTCACAACCTAAGCTGAATGTTGAATCAAAATGATTCAGATGTACCGAAGTGAGTCAGGGTGTTCAAAGAGCAGTACTTCATTTGTGGTGGGAGTAGCAGGGGTGACGTGATTGATGGGCTAGAGTGAATTGTCAGACGTACGTGTAACAGGTGCTGCAAGGAGGAGAAGAGGACGAGGCATTGGATTGATTGCCAAGTGAAAGGGGCTAGTTTATTGATGATGTGGGGTTCCAGCAGTGACCCCAGGCTGATGGTGGAGATGTGACAGAGTTTGGAGGGTGCAGCTTTGTAAGGTCGTCGTGATGGGCAGGATGAGATGTTGTTCTCCAGAGCCATTGTGAAGGGAGTAGCAGACCTGAAGTGGGTGTAAGGATATGGGTTGTCCATTGAAACCTTCAGTGGAAAGTATGTGAATTGGAGTCCGGAGTTGGCGAAGTTTATTGACGCCTACCAGAGGCGGTGTGGTTGAAGTCCAGTTGTGACTCGGTGGAAGTGTGAAAGCTACCAAACATCAGGTTGAGGGGCCGTAGGTAGCAATGTGTGGAGTGTTGCGACGGTGTCGGAAAGAATGATGAGAAGTTACTGGTTGTAGTTCGGAAAAGCTTCAGGTTGTAAAGTCGGTGAGGGCCAAAAGCTGATGTGTGGTCCTTGAGCGTTAGGTCTGTATTGGATAACTTGAGCTTTGGAATGATGAAATTCCCAAAGATTTGGGGAGAACTTGACATATTAGCCTTGTGAGACTGAGTTGACGTAACGCAGAGGGATTAAATTCGTTGGTCGACAGGAATTTCTTCAAGAACCCTAGTCGTAGGGGGCTCGAGAGAAAACTGGCCAGTGTCTTCCGTAAGACTTCGTAGACCAGAAGGGGTGTTGTGTGAAGTCTTCGTCCCTGTCCGAAGAGTGAAGAGGTTGGACATCACTTCAGGCTGTTTTGAGAAGTTTTGCTGTTGTTGTTCATACCCGTGTTGAGTTTATGTGACAGTGAGTCGTGAAGATTAACCGGATTCAATTTTGACTCGATGATGGTTCGAGAGCTACCAAAAATTTGGGTGAGGGACCGTTGGTAGCGATGTGCGATGTGATGTGGCACTGTCAGGAAGATTGATGAGAAGCCACTGGTGGTGGTGCAGAAAGACGTCAGGCTGTTAGGTTGGTGAGGCTGACGTGGTGTCCGTCCAGAGTCGAGAAGTCTGTTTTGGATGGCAAGATGCGTTATCCTGGTTGGCTGTTGGAAGTCGTGAACCAGTTGGTTAGCAGGGATTTCTTTAAGAGTCCAGGTCGTAGACTGGCCAGAGTGAAAGACAGAGGTTCGGTTTGTTTCCGTGAGACAGGATGAACCAGAAGGGGTGATGATTGGGGACATCTTCCCAGTCCGAAGTGCTAGAAGAGGTAAGGCATGATTCTGTCTTCATGAAATATGATGAAGTGGACCATTGTCATGTTGGGTTCATGTGAAGGTGAACGTGCAAATTTTTTTAATTTCAACATGCGGCAGCCGGTGGATTACAGTGAAGGAGACGGGATCTTGAAACTCTGATGGGATTAAAAAAGTTGCAAAGACGTGTGTAGTCACGGTGATGATGGTGTCGTTGCGGCACGTGAGTGGTCGGCGTAGGTTCGGTGAAAGATCTCCATGATCCAAAGACGATGGGGAGGAGATTTTGTGGGTTAACATTCCATGACATCAATTTGAGACTTAACTCCGGCATTGACCGGCGAGTCGATCGACATTCCCATCAAGTATCCAAGCCGTAGTGGTTGTGAGGATGGTGAGATGGAACGGGAGGTGATCCAGTTAAGAATCACATTGTGGACTCATTGGGTGAGGTTGAAGTGAGGTGCGAGTTCAGGGTTGGCGTTGCATCGGTTCAGTTGTATGGGATCCATAAGCCTTTGAAACTAGTGTCAGGCGGATGCCATTCACGCGAGGATGATCAGTTGGCGGAAGAGGCCGAGTCAGTGGTGAAGCAAAGTGATGAAAATCTTCTTCCAGCAAGGATAATAGATGAACGTCATGGCACACAGTGTGAAAAAGCTGACGTCTTCGGTTCTGTTTTTTTTTGGGGGGGAGGGGGGGACGTGTTGCATTAACGCGAACGTGACGTGTGGGAATATGATAACAAGCGAACTTTAATTTTCATTCCACAGATGATTGTGACTGGGTTGTAGAATGGCTATGAAAACAAAACCCCGTTTGGCATTATCCATTGTATGTGGATGCAGGAAGCGGTGATTCGTTCCATGATTGACGAAAATAGCGACAAAGTACGTATCAAGACGAACGTGTTGCATAGACGAACGTAACGAACGTGTGAGCAAGGCGAACGTGCAAAGGACTGCGAACGTTTCATTCATCAGTTTGACAAGACGAGCTTCAGGCGACAGCCATAGAATGGCCGGAGACCGATTCGGCTTACGACGTATAAGCGATGATCTGGAGGCCCAGATAATAACGGATGTGCAGAGAGGCTTCAGACGAACACATGAGCATAAGGATGTGTGAGCGGTGGAAGGAAGCTCTGTAGCTGACTTGGATGATGGTTTGTCGGTGAATGACAGTATTCAAGATGAGCATCATGCAGACTAGAGGACAGCTGCGAGGCGGGCGTGACGAACGTGTAGTACTTCGTTCTTCTGGGTACAATGCGAATACAAGAAGAAGAGGGAGCCAGGGTGAGTGTTCGGCGAACATGAGTTTCCGAGACGAACGTAGCGTCCATGACGAGGAGGTGCAGGCAAGACCATGATGTGAAGACTCGTAGGGACTTGCGGCTGATTAGAGTTCGACGAATGGAGTTTTACAAGGTAAACGGGGCAGGAGACAGACTCAAGGCGAACGAGACAAATGTAATGATCGTGAAGGCATGTGGGGCTGAGACTGGATTGCAGCGAACGTCGGCTTCAGGTGAACATGTTGCAAAGGCGAACATGGCGAACGTGCAAACTGTGCTGGCGATGGTCGTACAATGGCGTGAGTCCGCTTCAGCGTGTGTTCACGAGACGAGAGGAGGCAAAACAAAGCGAACGTGATGAACGTGTGAGCGCTTCATTCTTCCGTTGCCCGTTTTCTCGCATGTTCAGTGTCGATCAATGACAAAAAATTTCAGGGCGAAGCTTTCGACAAAAGCACAAAAGGGATGAAAGGTCAGTCGGCGAACGTGGGCTTGGGATCTTTCCGTCGAACATGGGTCTTGGAGGGCTGCGTGGATGGTGTCCATCATGGGGCGAACGGTGCAGTGAACGATGACGAGCGAAGTACGATGGTGAGGGGTTGAGAACGAGTGCACGAACGAGCCAAGAATGGAAGTCTTCAACTTGTGGATCTTTTTAAGCTGACCGCAAATCATTGGAGAGGCTGATAGATTTTGGGTGCGGAGGGCTTGATGGAGAAGAACCCATGATAACCCGTTGGTTTCTTGTAAGCCTTCTTGTAAATGACGAACGTGAAAACGAACGTGGTGAGCGACGAACGTAACGAAAAGCGAGTACTTGATGATGTTGCGGTTGATGAGAGGGCGTGCGTGCAGACGGTGGTCGTCGGGCTTCAGTGGCGGATGGCTGGTGGGAAGTGAACAGGCATGTGAACGTGGAAGAGGAGAGCTTCTTCAGGGGACTTCTTGTGACGAGAGCTTGAGGAAAAAGATGACTAGCAAACACGAACGCACAAACGGGAGTCTTCTTCATGTGGCAGGCGAACGCAAGTAGCAAGCGATGGCCAGCGAACGAACGAATGAACGAACAAACTAATTCATTGTAGAGATGATCGGCGAACGAACGAACACGAAAGGGAGTCTTCTTCATGTAGCAGCGAACGATGAACGACAACGGTGAACGGTCACAGGGTAACGATGTTGACCCAGAGGCAGCTGGAGAAAAAGAGATGGCTGGCTAACGCCGTAACACCATTTATGTAGGGCCTGCGGGCACTGGAGCCGCGCATGCGCAGGTGGGTGTTTGAGGTGGGTGCATCTCGAGAGTTTTGATTCCGCCAGGGTAGCGAGTACACAGGAACTGAATGCAAATAAATTTACAGGTAGTGAATATTTTCTGACGGCAAGTAGTAATTGTGATTCGTTTAACTAAGTACCAACCCTTCTTTCGTATTTCCATTGGATTCAATGTTTGACTCTCAACTTCTCCTAAGGCTTTCAACTCAATTGGAAGTCCGTGACAGTCCCAACCAGGAACATAATGAATTCTGCACCCTCGTAACAACTTATACCGTACTGTTATATCTTTTAATATCTAATTGAAAAAAGAAAATTAATCAGCGTTTAATAATATTACTGACACCTAGCTAATAAACTGATGTAATTGAAAATACAGTACAAACATAATTCCTACTATGAGAGTTCATCTTCAATTCGATAAAAACTAAGGCTGCACCGATACCGATATTTGCGGTATCGATATCGGATCAGTATCGGCAACGTTCGCAGAAATATTGATAACTCTGGAATCGTTCGAGATTACGGCGAATTGCTCAGGAAATCACTGAGCATCTTTCTAGATACATTTTAACTGTGGGTTACTATTTTAAAATTTTTAAATTTTAATAATTATTGGAGTTTTGCAGAAAACTATACCGTTCTTGAAAAATTGGGGATCCAATTTCGGATATCGGTATCGGCAAAATTTTAAAAACCAGTTCAATATCGGTGTCGGATCGGTAAAGTTGGTATAGTGTAGCCTTAGTAAAAATGGATCACAGGAACAGTTTCGACAAGCTCATAACTTCCAGAAACACAATCCTGGGAAAATTGTCAATATTCTACAAATTTAACAACTGCGACTTCACCAGGGATTTTCGAAACTCTTTAAGTCGTCGCGGGCTAAATATATCTTGGCTATTGTTGTTCTTTGGAACCGGCGGTTAATGCCATAGTCTACTCGATTCATGAGGCCTACTCCATCGTCCTCTCTTGATGCTGAGACAGGACCTTCACAAAGGCTTTACAGATAATGGAGTAGGTTTTAAGATGTAAACCGGGACAACTTAAGTGTTTCGAAAACGTCTGGTGAAATTTGTAGACTATCGACAATTTGCGGCAAGATTGTGTTTTCGAAAGTCATAAGATTGAGTGTTGAAACCTTCCTTGTAATTAGTTTTTACCGAACTGATGTTAACACAAGCAACACAAAGGCACCCAGTAAAAAAAAAGTTTCACCTTTCCATTCAATATTTCAGACTGGATTACAGAAACATCGTGTCACCAGCTAAAAAGAGAGCTAGTACTTAAAAGCTTCTAATATACGGCGAACTAGGTAAAATTATAAGCGACTGACTATTTTTTAAGGCCAAATACGAAACTGTACATTATTTTAAATTTTGTTTGAAAAAACGGTTGTCTCACTTCACTAAAAACGCTCACTTTTCAAAGAAGGGATGTATATTCAATAATCAATATCTGAATTTTCGATAAGCGAAACCAATGACGGGTGTACAACTGTCCTTTTGTCTTCTTCAGGGCACTAACATGTATTGTTGATCACTTGGTTTAGATCTTGTAGCGTGCGATTTGAAGCAGACAGTCTTTGCAGGCCTCGGTATTTGTCAAGTCTCGTATGCCATTCGCGTGCTAGTTGGACGTTGACTGGCATTCAGCAGAGTATTTGGCTGATTATTCCGGCATTTCACCATATTGAACCATTATGGGGTACTAAGCCAAACACATCAATTGCTCAGTATTTGGTGATTTAATGATTTGGCTATACATTCGGTATTCGGCATGTTTGGGTGAATATTCGGTATTCACACCATAATGGAATACGCTCTGCCAAACTTTAGTCCAAGCTTCCAGTTACACAATTTTACTACTTTGGCTTGCACAAAAAGTCCACCTCTCACCACCGCACCTTGCACTCCCATATCTTTTGAATCTTCCGCTGCCTCTCAGTCGGCTTGAGCTCCAGTTTGCTCACAAGCTCAGCATCTGAGATGCTTTTGGTCGCTGCTATTGGCTGGGAGGTCCTGTTTCCTCATAGCTGGGAGGAAATTTGGCCAGCTATTGGAAAGTGTTTTGCTCAGTTCTGGCATCACCATTTGTTCAATGAGCTGGTAAACAGATTTTTGTACATTCATGAGAGACATCAGGTGTTCATATCGGCAGCTCCATATTGGCAATCGGCAGACGTAAACAAACTCTCCACAAGAATAACAGTCTCTTCGAAGAGTTTGATGACAGTAGCCAACCGTGTAGGTGTAGGGAGTTGGCGTGTTGGTGGAATATGGTCCCTTTTCGTTGCAAAAGCAGATCTCTAAGTTCTGGGAGGCTTCTTCGGTGGTAAACATGTAAGTTGAGAAGTTGTGGGAACCAAGGTGATGCAGGCCAGTCTGGTGCCACCAAGAGGAAGATCCCCTGAGTTGCTTGGATCTTTTGGAGGACTGACAGTAGTAGTTTGAATGGTGGGAAGAGGTATGCATGGGAATGTCAGGGCATCCACTCCCCAGGCTTGATCGTCCGGTATCGGGCTAATGAATAGGGAAGTTGGGCATTATGTCGAATAGGTTCATAATTTGGTTTGCCCCAAGTGTTGAAGAGAGATTTGCAGCTGGACTTCTTTAGAGACCATTCTCCTGATGGTGGTTTCTGGAGAGAAAGCGAGTTTGCTATGACGTAGCGTAACCCAGAATGTGATGTGGAAGGATGACAGTGTTCAGGGACTGGCAGAGTTTGAAAATTATGCCATGATCTGATGTAGTTGACGGGAGTGGGAGCCACCGTCTTCCTGGATGCAGGCTACTGCCGCGGTGTTGTCCGTTTGAACTTGGACTACTTGCCCAGTGACGAGGTGATGGAAGTGGTCCAGGGCAAGCCAGATTGTTTTTAACTCCAACACGTTGATGTGGTCCTTGATGTTGGGTACCCATAAGCCGGAAGTTTCGTGGTGAGATATGAGGGGACCACATCCTTCCAGGGATGAGCCTCTCAGAAGGTGTAGGTCCGGTTGAGGGTCATGGAGAGGGACGGATTGTGACAGATTTGTGATGTCAGTCCACCATAGTAGGTTCTTGTGAGGAAAAAGGACTTTTGTTGTGACGGTTGCGGATTTTGGCGATGGGATTTTTCCCCAGATGTCGATGCGGAAGTGGTGAAGTGGTCTCAGTAATCCATCTGCCGTAAGGGACACGATTTGCCACGGAGTGCAGTTTTCCGATTAGAGAATTGAGTTCCGTTACAGGCAGTCACTTACGCAAAACCAAAAATCGTCCAAGTTCCACTATGAATCCCCACGAATGAAACCCACTATGGAACCCCATGAATCTTCGCAAGATGATCAACAAGAAGAAAGAAACACAGCAAGAGAAGGAGAAGAGGCTGAGGGAGGAGGAGGCGAGAGGAGTTCACCAACAGATGGGCCAAATGGTACCACAAGAGAAGAAAATAACCCATGATCATGAAGAATCCACTATTGGAACTCACGGGTATCAAACGAGGGCAATGACGAGGAAGAGAGAAGTCAGTATGCGAGAGCGGGAAGGAGGAGGAAGGCTGGAAGAAGGAACTAAGAAAGAGAACGAGTAGGGAAGAGAACTAAGAGAAGATGGAGGGCGGAGGTAGTGCAAGAGATGTGGCCAAGATGGTGGATAAAGTGGCATCCAGTGTAGGAGGTGTGTATTGGATCCACTGCAAAGATTGCCCACAAGGTAACATAGGCGAGAAAAAAAGGCAAATTTTGTGTCCGAGTCCAGGAGCATGCATAAGCCATCAGTGACAGAGACAAGAAGAGCACTGTAGCCTTGCATTGTGAAAAGAATAAACACCAAGCAGATTGGGATAACTGGAAGGTGATGCTGAATTCAGACACGACCAGGGGAGCACACCTCCGAGTGGCAAAGCCATCGCCATTGAACACTGCTAAGACAGGAAAACACCACTTATGAACGTGCAAAACTCAGCATATTAGCAGATAGGACCCCTGACCCCTGAACTGAATGAAAAACTGACGAAAAGCTGGCAAAAATGTCTGCCTTCGTTCAGCAACAGCTCCAGTGTTGATGAAGGAGCCAGCTCAGACAGTGAGCTTGAGAGCTAGATAGCTAGTTCTAAGACTCACTGGGAAAGAAGTGGGAAAGAAGAGGGAAATTTGAATATAGTGGATTTGAGAAAGTTCGTTAGTGGTTGTTGTGCAAGTCTCATGACTCTTGCCTGAAGAAGCTATCAGTAGAGATAGTCGAAAATTTGCAAGTTTGAATAGTGGAACTTGGACGATTTTTGGTTTTGCGTAAGTGACTGTCTGTAATATGAACCTCAACCAAAGTAAACTTGTCAAATTGACGGTATTTTCGATGAGTTCTGTTAGGTTGTGGTGTGGTTTTTGACTAAAAAGTCAACAGGTTGAGATTGTGTCTTCAATTCTTTCTGGCGAAGGCATAACAGTTGCAGATGCGTGGTTGAATGAGGCTCCCAGAAAGATGAACTATTGTGCTGGTGTTAGTCTTCATTTCTTGACATTTATCTCGAATCCGAGCTTTGTCAGAAGGGTCGTGGCAAAGTTTCAATCGAGAAGGAGTTGATCGTGGTTGAGGTAGTTGAGTAGCCACTCGTCGAGATAGGCGCTTACTTGTATTTGCTTTTGGTGTAGGTGTGCCAAGACTGGTTTTAGGACATCGGTAAAGATTCTTGGGGCGGCGTTGAGGCCGAAGGTCAGGCATTGGCCGCGTAGACTACGTCGTTGTACGTGAAGCGTTAGAGTTAGTGCACTAATGCGTTTAGTGGGACATGACGTTATCCATCTTCGAGGTCTATCGAGACTGTCAGTTCTTCTGATTTGAGAAGTTGGCAAATGGAATCAAAGGTTTCCATTTTGAAGTGACAGTTTTCCATGAATTGGTTGAGGGGTTTGAGGTTGAAAATTAGTCTTTTGCCACCGTCTTTCTTTGGCCGTAGAAAGTTGGAGCTATAAAAATCCCGGGCAAAGAGGGTTTGGGCTGACGTGAATCGCCTGTTTGGCGACGAGGACGTGAATTTCTGTGGTGAGGCGAAGTGAAGTAGTTGGTGCGATTTTCCAAGGTGGAGGTGAGACCAGGCGCGGTTTGCTGCTGAAGGATGGGTGGAAGCCTTGGGATATGATGGAGAAGATGTAGGGATCTGATATGAGGGTCTACCATGCTGGTAGGAAGTGGTGAAGATGACCTCCAAGGGTGGCGTCATTGATTGCTGCGAGCTTTGCTCCTTGATCCCAGTGAGGCGTAGCGGCTGCGGCGTTCAGGGGTTGAGCTGTGGTGAGTTTGGCTGCCTGTTGGCGAGGAGGGCGTGAATTTCTGTGGTGAGGCGAAGTGAAGTAGTTGGTGCGATTTTCCAAGGTGGAGGCGAGACCAGGCGTGGTTTTCTGCTGAAGGATGGGCGTAAGCCTTGGGATGTGATGGAGAGGATGTAGGGATCTGATATGAGGGTCTTCCATGCTGGTAGGAAGTGGTGAAGACGACCTCCTCCAAGTGTGGCGTCATTGACTGCTGCGGGCTTTGCTCCTTGATCCCGGTGAGGAGTAGCGGTTGCGATGATCAGGGTTTTACCTCCTCTGCCGTGATTGGAGGACCTGCCACAAAAGGGCCGGTTGTCAGAATAGTGTATGGAGTCTTCGCGGTGGTTGTTTGAGAATTGACGGTTGTTGAATTTGGTGCCGTCTTGATTGTTGCTTTGGTTGTAATATCCGTGGCTTTGATTCTGTTAGAATGATTTCCCATATGACTTTGGCTTGGGGACGAGGCCTCGAAAGAGCATGTTGGATTCGTGCAGAGGTGATTGCGAAGAACGTAGCGTGTTGAAACGTTGAGGTTGGAGATGGAGTTCAATGCAGCCTCCCGGAGAAGTACAGTTGAATTGATTAGCCAGTTAGAGTGCCTTGGTTAGCCAGTTTGTTGAGTGGTAAGAGACGAAGGAAGCCATTTGAGGAGTTGATCGATGAGGTCGTGGAGGCGGCCAGCTTCCTTGCGACTCGATTCCGAGGATAGTTTATCGCAGAGGGGGTTTGGCCATGTGAATGACGTCTGCTTGTGAAGCGGCATGGAGGCCGAGGTGTATGATTTTGCCGTTGTTTTGAAGAATTGCAGAAGGTATTTCTATCTTCTTGGGGATGTACACCACAGTCCCGAAATCCATTTTAACCTCCGCAAAGAGAAATTCGCTTTGTTTGCAGTTATCGAAATGGCGGGGGTCGAAAGAACCAGTTTTCCCGGCCAGGACGAGGAGGTGGTGGTCCGTTATCCAGCTGAGTGGTTCTCCTTTGCGTAAGAGGCTACCACCATTGCGTAGAAGTGTTGTCAGTAGAGTGGTGGATTGTCCTAACATCGCTCGGCGTTCAAGGGTGTGATCACGTTTGCTGTAGCCGAAGCCAGTGGTGAGACCACGATTCTTTATGGTTCCGTGTTGGTTGAAGAAGGTTTGTAGAGGAATCGGTCGGGGATGGTTTCTTCAACCGTTTTTAGAAGTTTGGACAATGGAATGGCAGTGGGGTCTTCGTCGTTGTCCTGGGTATCGTCGTCAAAATAGGCATGTCTGAATATTGCAATTCGCTATGACCAAATTAATGTTTATCAATTTGGTCGTAGCTTAATTTATAATCGTAATATTGTTCCAGACGAAAGTAAAATGAGCCTGTCGGCATTCAGATGTGTTGAATTTTCATCCACTTTGGAAGATTCAGGCGTGCAGTGAAACGAGAGGTCCGAGCTGTGGTGTACGGAATTGTTCAGTGCCGAGGCCATGTCAAAGTCATTGTCATTGTCAGCGAAGGTGAACTGTGACAGAGGCCTTGATGAGGTTTTTGCTCGAAGAAGGGAGGAGTGAAGAAGAAGCGTGGTGGGCCGGCGAAAGATGGATCCATGCTAGGTAGCGCTGTCATTGGGCTGGAAGAACAGTGACGTTTTGATTGACCAGCCGGGAAAGAGTGGTGGCGTTTGCGGGAGGGAATGGAGAAAGATGATGCGATCCAATCCCGGGTGTAAGAGTCTTTATGCGAAGCTGCAGGTAGGGCATGCCGAGATTTGTATTGGAAGTCACGGATAGCTCTGTCCATGAGGGTGTGAATTGGTGGGCTGAGAGTGGCGAAGCAGGCAGAGGAGTCGGTGTGACGTGATGGGAATGCTACAACGAGTGTGACGAATGGTCCAGAGGGGCATCAACAGATAAGGGTCGCACTTTCAGCGTGTGAAATTTGGTTTTCTTTTTTCTTTGCACTTTCATGATACAGCCAGAGGTTGTAGTGGAAGGTTGACCACAAGGAATCGGCAAGTCGAAGGAGAGATGGGCAGCGCGGCAGGAAGTGATGGTACAGAAGCCGTGGGTGAAGGAGGTGACGGCGACGGGCTTGCCAAGACGTTCTGGTCGAACGGTGGAGGGCTTGTGGGCGAAAGAGAAGCTGTCCCGGGCAAAGAGTTCCTTTGCAAAGTCCTGGAGTGAGCCATTGGCGAAAGAGAGCCTTCGGCAGGTGACAGCTTGAGCGGGCAAAGACAGGCGACGAGAGGCGAAGATGTGGTGAAGAGGGCAAAGAAAACGAGAGCGTGACCATACTGGTGCATGCTGGACGGAAAAAGATGGCAGGCTACCTCGCCTGAACGCTTTTATACAGGTGCTGCGCACGCGCGTGTGCAGACCAGGTTACGAACCTGGTCGACTCACAACAATTCTGAAGCTTCCAGGGAAGAAAGCATCTTTGGGAAAGAATGCAAAAATTCACAGGTAACGAATGTTTCCGGACGGCACTTAGAAAGGCGGATTTGCCAGCGAGCCAAAGAATATGCACAGGCCACCGTAGATAGAGACTATCAGAGCCCCATAGCCTTGCACTGCATAAAGACAAAACAACAGGCTGACGAGATGAACACCGTCCAACTCCAGTAGGGGAGCATACATCCAAACGTCGGAGGCAATGACCACGCAACATTGCAAAGAAAGCTGCGTGCCTCGCAAACCAACAATCAGATGAACCGTGATGCCGGAACATAGCAAAAAAACTTTCCAACATTTGGCGAAATTTTCTCTCAGCTACGACGAGACAGGGCCTCAGGCCCAGCAGCACTGATCCAGAGCATCTCTCAGACAGAGCTTAAAAGCAAACTACAGGCCAAGGCCGACTGAGAAGTAGTGGGAGAATCAAAAGTTGTGGAATGCAAGGTGCAACGGTGAGAGGAGGTGGACTTTTTGTGCAAGTCTTTTGACTTGGTTTGAAGAAGATTATTCATAGAAATACGGAAGTCGAAAAGCCACAAGAAGAGTAGCAAGGTTCTTTTACTCAGGGGTCGAAATATTCGGATGCACAGGGGCAAATTGCACTCCAAACTCACACTTTGCACTCCAGAAGCAACTCTTGGAGTGCAAAATTGCACACCAAAGTTGAATTTTTCATAACTTTAAGCTACAGACTTGCGGTTTGCAACATTTTAAACAGTTTGGAATTAGATTTCCTGTGACACCATGCCTTCCAAAGAAGTTATATTCCATTTTTTACTACCTTTGGTTAAAGTATGTGTATAGGTTTTTCAGTTAGCGAAGTTAAGTCAGTTTTAAGCAAAGCGCAGGAAAACAGTACATATTATTGAGATGCTGAATGTTAAGAATTTTCAATGGCTATAAAATAGGAGACCACAGTGTTGGTTTACATTTTGGTTTTGCACCCCAGTAACAAATTTGTAGTGCACATTTTCCGTGTACCTTCACTCGAACCTACGGAAATGTTGCAAAAGCTATTTGCACATGGGGAAACACAAAAGTAGTGAAAGGGTGTACTGTATAACCTTTCAAGCCTCTTGCCGGTGAACTTAATTTTATGCATATTGGCAAGTATGTAAACCCATTTTAAGCCAGTGAAAATTATGACTCGGCTAAAAGTTAGTGTCATGTGCCAAGTGAATCTAATTTCTAGCCGTTTTTAAACTTGCCGTACATTTTGAATAACTGTTTACACAAATAAAGTTTGTGTAGTAGCCTCATACACGAACAGAATTGCACTATATATGAACATAAAATAAAATAGCCCACTTGTACCACCCTGTCATCAGCCCTGGCAGTCCACAAAGTTAACTCTACTGCATTCTTCATTTGGTTAAGTCTTAATTTAATATTATTTTGGCTGCATTGCAGCAATGCCAATATGGCCCAAGCACCTTTTTGTGAAAAAAAGCTAAGTCACAAGTTTAAATTTTCTGACCGGTTTGCCTATATCAACCTGTATGTCAACTTACTTTATTAACAGCGTGGCCAATGTGTGGAGAACCATTTGCGTAGGGTGGCCCATCGTGCAACACAAACTGGGGTCTATCCTTTAATTGCCGTTGCCACGAATACAGCTCTGAAAAGTTGCATTTCTGGACAAAAAAGAAATAATCTACACTTGCAACAGAATCTTACAAACACAAAGACTAAAACTGTCTAAGACGTAATGGTAAACAATAGAGTAAGATGGTGTAGAAAACTACTTGCACGAAGGTGATATCTTTACTTGAAGGTTCAACAGCAACCACCAAACTTCAATTAAAAAGTTTGATGAAACAAGCTACCAAGGGATGGGCTGGGCATAATTCCATTTCAACAGATTTGAGTCAATAACCTAGACATCAAGTGAACAGCAAGTCAAGTCATAACCATTTCTACTGAAATATCATTGGTAGGCAATTCCGTTCAAGATCAATTCCAATTCAAATTCATGAGTCAAGAGTAAATTCCAACGAAGTCACTGACATGTTTCAATGAAATTCAAATCATTGTCATGTTCTGTATTTGCTATTTTAAATTAATTCCAATCAATTACTTTTCTCGTTTCTCATTCTGACAAATCAATTCCAATTCACTGACTTGCTGAGTTGTTGTTGATCCCAGTCTTACTTCTCGCCAATTCCCGGTTGATTCAGTAAATATTTTGACCAACTCCATTTAATTCCACCCAATTCAGCCAGTAAGATTTCAGGTATATTTTGGTAAAATTATTACCAAATATTTAGACGATTTTGGTGAATTTTGGGGCTAAAAGGGGTGAACTGATTTGGAATTTGTGGAATTGGCCTGAACTGGGTGCCACAACTTAGGTAAAATCAAATTAGGCCAAAACAAGGAATTTTAAGTCAAATAAAAATCAAATCAAAGTCAAATCAAATCAAATCAAAGTCAAGGGAAGGCCTAAGCGGAACACGGCCTGAATTGATGGTCATCAAGTCAATTCCTACTAAGTCAATATATAACTTGAGCAAATACCCAAGTTAGGTCAAGCGACATATTACTGAAGAGTAATAAAGTCACAATTGACGACCTGGAATTGCCCCACATTGAAATCAATTCTACCAAGTACACAAAAGTGGAATTAAGTCAATTAATTCCAAGCCCGGAATTGACTGCCGCCCATCACTACAGTAGGCCTACCAATCATGCATCAGGTGAAATTCTGTGATAAGTGAATCTGTTATCAATTTTTACACACGCACCTCCCACATGTGAGTAGATATTGCTATAGTAGACTAGCATTAGTGAAATTATAATGTGAAAATGAGTGGGTCACAAACGAATTCCTTTCATTCTTGTTCCTTAAACAATAAAAAAAAGCCAACAGTGCATTGTTTTCATTCAAATTTAAAACTTCTTCCCACCCCC
>JAHWFP010139528.1:0-19122 GCA_023313725.1 Lithobius niger
TACTTGACTACAGCGCCAAATCGCTGAAAGCAGGCAATGATGCTTTGTGCTTCCGTTACTTGACTACAGCGCCAAATCGCTGAAAGCAGGCAATGATGCTATGGCAATGATGCTTTGTGCTTCCGTTACTTGACTACAGTGCCAAATCGCTGATAGCAGGCAATGATGCTATAGCAATGATGCTTTGTGCTTCCGTTACTTGACGACAGCGCCAAATCGCTGAAAGCAGGCAATGATGCTATGGCAATGATGCTTTGCGCTTCCGTTACTTGACGACAGCGCCAAATCACTGGAAGCAGGCAATGATGCTTTGCGCTTCCGTTACTTGACGACAGCGCCAAATCGCTGAAAGCAGGCAATGATGCTTTGGCAATGATGCTTTGTGCTTCCGTTACTTGACTACAGCGCCAAATCGCTGAAAGCAGGCAATGATGCTATGGCATTGATGCTTTGCGCTTCCGTTACTTGACGACAGCGCCAAATCGCTGAAAGCAGGCAATGATGCTTTGACAATGATGCTTTGTGCTTCCGTTACTTGACTACAGCGCCAAATCGCTGAAAGCAGGCAATGATGCTTTGGCAATGATGCTTTGTGCTTCCGTTACTTGACGACAGTGCCAAATCGCTGAAAGCAGGCAATGATCCTTTGCGCTTCCGTTACTTGACGACAGCGCCAAATCGCTGGAAGCAGGCATAGATCCTTTGCGCTTCCGTTACTTGACGACAGCGCCAAATCGCTGAAAGCAGGCAATGATGCTTTAGCAATGATGTTTTGTGCTTCCGTTACTTGACTACAGCGCCAAATCGCTGAAAGCAGGCAATGATGCTTTGTGCTTCCGTTACTTGACTACAGCGCCAAATCGCTAAAAGCAGGCAATGATGCTATGGCAATGATGCTTTGTGCTTCCGTTACTTGACTACAGTGCCAAATCGCTGATAGCAGGCAATGATGCTATGGCAATGATGCTTTGTGCTTCCGTTACTTGACGACAGCGCCAAATCGCTGAAAGCAGGTAATGATGCTTTGCGCTTCCGTTACTTGACGACAGCGCCAAATCGCTGAAAGTAGGTACTTCTTTCGTCCCAAATGTTTACCTTTGTCAGAGAAAGAGTTGCACTACCTATATATTCTTCTACCCTGATTCAAACACACACGCAAAAAAAAAAAGTCACTATTCCTGGAACAACATCTCAACTCCACCACTACTATGTTTTCCAAGGCGGAACAATAAACATTAAACAACAGGGGTCCAAGATCCAATCCGCTACAGCAACCAATCCAACAAGAGCTTACTTTAAACTGGTTTACATTCAGTCGCACCCTCTTTTAAACGAAGCAATCCTAGGCATAAGACCTCTTAAACAGAGAAATATCTTTTACAAATTTATTAGTACAAGACGAGTGTTAGAAACAACGTTGTAAACTAGTTATTTGCTTCAACGCTGTTATGTAGACATTTGACCATTTTCCCAGTTGATTGGCCGGATATTGTTCCGACGTGATTAATAACAGTAGTAATACTTCGCGTATGTAATCTTGTGTAAAATGTAAGCGGTGTTTTATACTTTTGTCCCAAAACGACGCCTTTGTTTTCCAACAGGATTGTGTGGTTTCAACTTCCTGCAAGTTGCTTCGAAAAACGCAAGCATCCGTGTACACCTCAGTACTACCTGCTCAGCTAGCCTTTTGCCCCAAAATGGCTACTTTAATTTCCAGTACGTTTCTGGCATGAATACTACATTCCTGTCGCAAAAGGCGTTATTCAACCACTTAGGAGCATCTTGTTTACGCAAAATAATCAGATTAGTGAGTAAAAATGGTAGCACACTCATGTAATGCCTACAAACCGGCCTTTTCCCCGAGGCAGTACTGCAGCCAACTAAATTTAATAAAGACGTGATCTACTGCATTTCTTGCGGCGATCCAGGAGGCAGCGTCACCTTGTGGAACAGACGAAACGAATGTTTCCAAAAGGTTTATACCTCGCAAATGAAACTTCAACTTAGGAAAAAATGAAAATTCTTCAGTTCAGCAGTTTTAAAAAACGGTCATATACCAAATCTTCAAGAATGGAAAATACAGTTTCGTATCCTCGAATAAATTTCGAAACACTGTGTATTTGGTAAACTGAGTCCCCAGTCCACAACCATATTGCCCCACAGCAACGCATTTGCAGGACTATGTTAAAATATTTAAATCATACGACGTCCCAAAATTCCCCCTTCTGACATCACGTGGCCCCCTATATAAACGGATTCTCTGCTGAAAATTGGCGCTCTGTCATTCACACGACGTTGACTCAGTTGCCTCCATCCAGGGCTCTCTACAATACTGGCCGGATCTTGGAAAAAAATAGCATTACGAGACTGGGTTGGCAATATGGCCGCCAAAAGCGCCGCTGATGCGATTGATTTGTATAGGTGCCGCATTTTGTCAACCGAGGGCGACACCCTCCGTACAAATTGCCAACGAACATTTTGCTTTTTTTTTTTTTTTGCAAACGCAGAGAAATAGCTTACTGGAGTTTAGTGATATTTTTTAAAACTACTTAAAAATACTTTTGTAAATAATAAAACTTTGCCACCAAAATCTACGTAAAAATTTAAATTATTATTTCTAAAACCGTCACTAGATGCCAAATAGATATCCCGTCTCTCCGTACAAAGAAGCATCCTCGAAGAACAGACCTTGACGAAATGAACCAGACGTGGCGACCATTTTGTCTGCCCCCCTAATATCGTCGTATAGCGGGCCAGTTAGGCCAAGTTCCACTTTTTCGTTGTTTCCTGCGCTCGTTGCTCCTCAAACTAACGTAGTGAAGGGTTTGCGGGTTTGGATACTGATCTTCCCGCTGGACAAAGATCCTCTAACGTAGAGGACAAATGTTGCGATTTTGTTCAGGTTATCACGACTTTTAGTTATCTGAAGTGCAATGGTGAGACTATTCGTTCTTGTTTTCGTTATTAATTATCCCCGATATACTCACTTTAATCTGTCACGCAATGGCCTAGTCAACGTTTTTTAAAGATTTGTCGGTTTTTTTTAAATTTTTTTTATGTGTACCAACTTAAGTTAATAGCTTCAATCAATATGACTGCAGCTTCAAAACTGTCCCGATCTTGCGTCCAAAATTTTGCAACGGTAATTTTTATTTGTGCAGTTTCCTAGATCGATTTTGACAACAGTTAGTTTCCTGATAATTTAAATGTTAAATATGGGACTCGTTCGAATTCTGAATTTATAATTTTTCCTTTTTGGAGTGGAATCTTAGCTCTTTTTTTTTTTTAAATATTAGAAAATAGGCTACATCTCTAAAAATTAAGCGCAATGAAAATAATGATGACCAATGCGGCAATGGAATTGCATCCCTGGGACTTTGTAGACTGGAGGTGGATCATCTTATCCTTAGAGGACCTAAAAATTTGGAATATGGAGTTTAGGTCCATTGGTCCATTAGTGACGACCTCCTTATCTTTAATAACACTGCTGTTGTAACTCAGCGATTTGCTGCAGCACATTAGTAGGTAATCTCTCTGAATGTTTCACAAATAAAAATAAAAATTCTTGGTAATTGGAAGTTGTTTGTTGCTCCAGATGAGTTCTGCTATTTAAAACCGTACGAAGAGAGTTGCTCTTCACCATGGCTTAAATAACACATGTAATACAAATCCTTAATCAAATTAAATGGAAAAATGCGTGGAAGAAGATTAAATATAACAAACCACCTGCTACTCGTAAATACCCGACATAAAGATGAAACTCCAAGCCAGGAATCGATTAAATATAAACGGTGTAGTGTAAGGTGTGGTTTTGCACCACATTGTTACAAGGCACAGAACATCTCATTCAGGGACTGCGTGCGGACATTCATGTTGACTTTTGTGGACCTATAAGGAACGACACCTTTGATTGCTTCTGTTTTATTCCTCATAATTATTAAAGTGGTTTTAAATGCACCTACATCAGTATAATTATCTTAGTGTTATACCATTACTATTATAGTAGCAATAAAGCAGTCGAAGGGGGTTACTCACTAACACTACGCCAGAACTACCTGAAACCTGATCAAAGAAACGAACCATTAAGGGAAGAATTATTCCGTGGAAATGTTATTGAAAGCAACATCCTGCTTGCCCTATAACCTTCCGCCTGCCTTATAACAGCCACGCGCCGATCGCATCATTTATCATAGCCAAGGTCAACTGAGACAGTAGCTTCGTTCCTCGCAGCGAAGAATGCAGCGACTGTCTCAGTTGGCATTGTGCGTAATGAACGAGTCAGCGTGAACGCATTAATTGTGTCGTCACAAACCGGAATGATTCTCGTATTTTAAAATCACAATTTATAATTTTCTAGACTAGTGTCTTATAATTTTGCTTCAGCGATCTATCGGAATAATTATTCTTAATTTTTACTGCATTAGTATTTACATTTTTGGTCTCATAGTAATTATTAGCAAACGATTAAAATAAGTACTGCGCACGCACAGATAAAACTTCAAGGTCATTGTAGGCGCGCAAAGCATCACTATCAAGTTCCCCATTATTCAACAGAAAATCTCCTAGACTCCACATTTTAAAACGGATTTTTAGCAAGGGAAAAACTAAGGGTAAGTAAATAGACCTTTGGGGCCGTACTTGATGTGGAGGATCGAGAAAAATGGCGCTGGGAGGAATATCCCTTTAATGGGCGATAATACTACAGGTGCAGGGATCTCTAACAGGAAAATGTGTCGTCGGATTACCGCCATTGTAATAAAGTGGTTACGGATAATATTACTAGAAAAAAAAAAGAAAAAATACAAACATTGTTATGATCTTGACAGTTGAGTTGTTGGCGGATACGCAAGAACTGAAAACTAAACATTTCCAGTTAGGGTATAAGCACACGCATCTTTGAGCATACCATGCATTGCTTACGTCACTAAAATAATAATAATAAAACAATAAAAAAATTAAACTGTGAATTAATTTGCTTTCATTGTTTCAAAACAAAAGAATAAATCGATCGCAAAGACTGCAAATCCTACACCTATAAATAACTCCAGTCTTCAGATACGCCACATAAAAAATACATGACAACCAAGTTAATTGTCGGAATAATTTGGGCGATCGCCTAAGGAAAAGGGATCCATCGATACGGAACTGTTATTTGCCATAACCGAAACTACTTTGCGTTTGAACGCGGCTTTCAATTTAAATGCAAATTAGATCGTCTGGCACATCCGTTTTTACGGCATGCACAATTACTAAGGTTCAGCCGAAACTTTGTCAAAGCAATATCAATAAATTATGGAAAAAATTAAAATTTTAGTATGTATTATACGGCTGCTGAATAATTATTTCTGCACTTGGATCGTTGGGGGAAATAGCTATACATTTGAGTTTATAATAAACGACCAACCTTCCTACACGGTAAATTAATTTCACAAACCAAACGTTTAATAGCAAAAGTCATATGCGTCAGTAAGTGAACACAGTTATAAATTTGTCTCACAATAATTAGTTATCAGTGGTTTTACACACTGGCGTGCACGGGGGGGGGGGGGGGGGGGGGGGGCATTGTCCCAGCACTTTTTGTAAGAAGTGTCCCTTTTTTTCCCTTTACGAAAAAAAAAATGTGCAATATTCTGCTTTTCTGCGCCGATAAATCCTGGCGCTTCAGCCAGAAGAAAGTACCTACAGGCCTAAAAGAGCAAAAAGGACAGGAAAAGGACAGAAAAGGGTACAACAGAGGGTGAAAAACTAAAAATGTTTTCAAAAATAAAACTCTCAGTGTGCCCTTTTACTAAAAGTTGCCCCTGCCCTCTCGGAGATCTGTGCACGCTACTGGAACACGCGGAACAAAACGAAAACACAACAGCGGAAATCATACGTAATAATACCTATGCTAAACCTTCAGTATGTGATCTACTTATCATATCAAAAACCATAACTGGTAAAAAGGGGGCGCCAAGTTCCGAATGGTTCGGCCCTTCAAAGGAGCGATATCAACACACCAAAACATTCACCAAGTTAATCGCAACGCTTAATAGTTCAAAGGTTAAACGAAAACTAGAACATTGCTACTTTCGGTAGCAATGTTCAAGTTTTCATTTAACGTCCAAAGTATTATTCGGTGCGATTAAGTTGGCGAATGTTTTGGTGTGTTGATATCACTCCTTTGAAGGGCCGAACCACTCTCAACTTACTAGTGAGATGCTCCAGATTTCTGAACAATCTTTCCATGGATTTTCCTGCAATAGACAGAGGCCTCATGAGCAATGATTGAAGTTCGTTGGTTCGAATCTCCGTTTTGTGCTATTAATGAAATGTAATAATGACTATCCGAATCTTGAACATGATTTTCGCTATCATGCATTGTGTTCCCGTTACCATCTACAAGTTACAACGTTTTGCGTATACTGACTGTAGCCTACAATATAAACCATATTTTTTTTAATTGAAGCGTTGCTCCGCTATGAAGAAACTCCAATGTAATCTTAGACCGCGCATCACGCGAAAACCACAAGGTCCATTCAAACCAAACTTTGCATGAAGTAGCACGGGAGGTTGGACTAGGTTTATCAAAAGAAAAATCCGGAATCGGACATGAGGTTGACGAACTAACAGGGTGACAAAATGGACCAATAGCAAGAGCCAAAATCCAAACAACAACGAAATAGCGAAGCCATTTCTAATTGTTCAAGGCATCCGATTATTAAAAGATTGATTGTTGATGACAGTTGTTCAGTATCGTCGAAGCAAGTCGTGGTCCTTTGTTGTTGAATTACGTGGTATTCAGTAATTTGGTATTTTGTATCCTGTTGTACTATTTTGTAATAGAGCGTACGGCTTAGGGCCACAGCTCTGGTAATAAATTCAATTCAATTCAGTATCGTGGATTGGGGCGTCCGGTCTAGGGCCAGGGCCTCAAATAAATCATTCGTGAGTATCGTTGTTTTGGGGTGTACGGCTATGGGCCAAGACCTCATAATAAAATTTGAAGACCAAACCAAATTGAAGATATTTTCACATTTCGTCCACCGATATTGACGTTTGAATCCACCATTTTCAACGTTTTTCCACCACCTTTCCAATGGTCCCAACCCCAAGCAGCTCTTATTGTTTAAGAATTACAAGGCATTTTTTAAAATTTTATCAGTAAATTTCGTATCGGTAATCGGGTCGGGATTTGGTATCGGCCAGTTTCGTTTAATGATCGGCTCAGGTAGAAAAAAGGTGATCGGCACAGCCTTAATATTTTTGTCATGTTGAGATGAAATCCCAACGCGGCCGAAATTCAAACTGTGGAAAATGTAAGGGAAAGGTGCAGAGATAAAGAAAAACTAACAGTTAAAGGATGATAATCCACATTCACAGAGAGAAAGATGCATCAATAACTTTTTCATGATACTCTCCAGCTAAGCAACTAGCGACCTTGGCCGCCTTTGCCTGGTGGAATGATGGCACTACTTTCAAAGACCGACCCTTTTTACCCAAACATCAAACAGCAAAGAAAGCGGAGTCCGCTCCATTATGTCGATATGGAAAATGACGACGGCCCTAGTTTTAGTTCTCCACTAATTTGGGCATTAGCCGAAAAAATATTAAAATATTCCTCACTCTACCAGCGGCAAAGAAAGCAAAATTTCGATGTACTCCCTCCGCCCTCCTCTTTTTTTTGGGGAGGTGGTTGGGGTCACTTCCGAACCTCAACCATGCACTCTTCATTTGTTTACTGGTAAGTTATTTATGATGTTACCGATCAAAGAGTGATTTGCATTTCAAATGCACACTCACATTCACATCCATATAATGTGTACCTCGTATCTAGGAAAATTTAATATTTTTTTCATAAAAAAAAAAAACACCGGTAAAATGAGAAACTTAATGATTGGATGCCTTTCGTACTGATTTCGATTTTCGGTCTTTTTCAGTTAATTTTCTCACGGTAACACATTTCCCTTTACGACGTGCTGGAAATTGTGTAACAAGAGAAATAATGTTAGTGAAATGTAGATTGATGGACAGGACACAGCCACTCATTGTTTTTTCGTATCCCACAAAATAAAATTGTGTTTTTACAACATTTGCGTAGTTTTGACTCAATGTAGCATGACCGTGTTTCCAACGCAGGGGCGTACTGGCAATACGGGAAAACGAAAGGTTTTCCGTGGAACCTATGCTCCGAGGGTCTGTCGGGGGACTATTGAAATCTTTTCACGATGACTGATTTCTATGAATTGCCACAAGGGTCGGAGAGGTCTACGTTAACCATTTCCCGGCCCTAAATGGCCCTGCCATTACACCCCTGTACGTAGGGAAAGAGGCAAGAATTAACGTGTGATATGACGATATGATGAAAAACAGCACATAGCTTTTTTCACTTTTTTTCACATTCCTACTTTTACTTTTTATTTTCACATTTTTCACATACCTGCTTTTCATTTTTTCACATTTTTCACATACCTACTTTTCATTATTGTATAACTATTTCTTCGTTTTCATATGCCACACCAGTTCCACAATTCTTTAATAAAAATGTTTCTTTTCCAGTAACTGTTTTATTTCTCTGTAATTCCATTCCAGAGAGCGAAAGCGAATTCAAAGCGACTCCGCCAGTAAACCAATCTATTTATTTTTTGTGTGTTTTAACCACAGACATGTCTACGTAATTCCGGGCCCAGAATTAGGGCGGATAATTTGATTGTTTTTATTTCGTTTATACATTTTGCCTTTTTTTCACACCAACACACGTGTTTTTCACGTGTTATCACATTTTTCACCGCTTCTGGCAAATTTTCACATTTTTTCACACCGGCAGAATCTCTGTATGATCTATAGGTAATCTGGACGCAAGTACCTTTAAAGTATATTGTGTTTCTGCAAAGTAAAATGGAGTCATAAGGTTTGGGTGCTGCACACATACCGCGTGAAATATTAATTTAGAAAGGATTCACCATTGTGTATGTCATGGACTCGTTAAAGATTGCTTAAGGCACCTGCTTAAAAGGTATATCTCTGTGCAGTGGCTGCTGTAGTGTAAATAGTCAGCGTACTACTAACGGGTTGTAAGAACACTAAAAAAATTAAAATACTTCGCAAAACAAACAATTTTAGAATTGAAACGCTTTCAGGGACTGCGCAACGGACTGGCTCGCTTGTCAACCAGTCTCTAAATCAAGCGAAATTGTGACCATCGCGAGAGGCCTTACAGGAATAAAATAAATCTCTAATTATTGCCAATTATGACGAATGCTAATTAGACACATAATAACATAATGCCAGTTAATCCATGCTGGACTAGTTGGATCTGGTTCTACTTTGAATTATCGACAAGAGAGAAACGATGTCAGACAATATGAGCTCAGTTGAAAGCTGCATTCACCATGAGAAACTTTGTCTCAATTCGATGATGGAAGTAAGAATAGCCTACTTTTATTGCTACCGTATAATATGATGTGGCTTTAGGAATTAAGTCGTTATTTATCGTTGGTTCGGGGGACGGGTGGCGCATGTTTGGGGGGGGGGGGAATCAAGGATTTTATCCCCCCCCCGTCGGGGGATGAAAAATACACGCCCCCCCAAGGGGGGGGGCGGCTAAAAAAAAACAATGCTCAAACTGGAGGGAAAAGTCATTTTTGGACTTCAAAAATGACACTTTCAGCTGTCCAAATTTCTAAAAAAAATGCCTTAGCTTCTTCTCCCCCCCCCCTACCCAGGCCGTGAGTGTTTACATGGTTTTGAAGCTGTTATTATCATCCTGGTTCCTTGGCTCCTTGTGTCTTTCAGGTGTTGGCTGTGTTTGGGGTGTGGGTATACTTGCAAACAGTGGTTCACAAGTTCACAAGATGGGCGTGAGGAACATCGGTGTTTTATAGAACATTTTTAGCTGAACCTTGTCCTTTCGTTGAAAACTAAGACGTTTTCCTTACAGCTAATGGTATCTTGTTGGTGCGGATTGCTACATACTTAATTTGACTGCAGGAAATCAACTACAGATAGTCTCAGTAGGGATACGAAGAATGCATTATATTCAACGGTGGTGGGGGTGGGGAAAAATCACATTATTTCTGGACCTTGAGTGGTGGTGGAGGGAGTCATAGAAAATTTGGTGGTACCCTTTTCATTTTCTCCGCTCCCCCCCCCCCCTCCCCCCACACCTCAGGCTATAAATAATGACCGGTCTCTAACGCACTGTACATTCCTAACAACAACAAAAACAAAACAAAAAGGACCACCCTGTTGAGCTAAACTCTTCCAAAAATCATGCAGAAACTTTATTTAAATAATATTCGGTTATAATACATCCATTTAGGTCTTGATCACACCTCAAATCATCGGGGAAATGTAAATCTTTGCATTTGGGTATTGGCAATGCTTTATTGGATTACTGAATTCGTGGAAATACCCTGGACAGTAACGATTCTGTGGAGGATGTTGGTATTCTGCATTTGATGTGTGACTTAAAGCCGGGGACACACACAAATTTGATTGTTAAGGCTGAGCGCACGCCGGCAACAATGATCACCGTTGTTTCAGATCTAAAAATCCACCACTGCTCCCCAGGGCTTTTAAGGTCTATGTTCTACCTCTTTTGGAATATGGTAGACAGGTCTGGTTTACAAACCGGGTGCTATAATCTATCCTATGAAGACCAGCCGGTAAAATTGAATCCCCAAACATAGACCTTATTCTTACATATGCCATCTTACACGACCTTAATGATCTGCACCGAAATCAGTTTTTTTAGGAAAAGGGTAACGATAGGCACGTGCCACGTGGATTCAAGCTGATAATGTGCGGTGCGAGACTTACTGTAGAACTTTTTTAGTGTTCGGGGCCTGCCAAGCAATATTGTTCAGGCTAAGTCAGATTAGGCGGATAATCTGTAATTGTGACCTGTCGATGCGTGCCAAATTGTAGATTTGATTTTTACTTGTGGAGAGTGAGTTAGGAACGAAAATTGGCCCTGTATCAGCACGTGCATCTGAACAAACCCCAACGACATTAACATTACTACTTTTTTCTTCTGCCATCTTTGGCACACTTCGTTCCCAAGGATGAAGACGGATTTCTGGGTAGCACTCACGTAGAACTCTTTATCTTTGTGTAATAGCCATCTCATGTAATCGCTATCTATGGCTCTTATGAAGTGGGAAAATGGCTCAGAAGCGTGCGGAGTCCTCCTTTCGACGTCTCGCTTCAGCTCTGCTCGAAAATAAACCTTCAAACTCAGTGCTAAACTCTCGTTGAAAAGCATTCCAACTCAAGAAGATACCTCGAGAAATTCCACCACTGCTCAGCCTCCCGTTCCAGCAAAAGACAGAACGGTGGGATGGAGTTTGCCTTTCTAAATAGCTTAGTGCTTTGCCATACTTTTGCAAAGAACTAAGAAATGCTGATGATGTTCTGTGTCAGTATGCCCGCATCGGCATTCTAACCTTTGGGGGTCTTGGAACAAAGTCTTGCCGCCACTGATCTTGGTAATTGTCAGTATCAGGGAAGCTTTCTGTGTTCCGGAGTCCATGAGCTTTTCCATGGCGTTCCCCGTCCATGCTACTTTGCCTAGGCAATCGTTCGTAGCATTGTACATTTTCATAAGCAGTTGAACGATATTCTCGCCCATGCAAAAATATCATGACACTGTTAACACGAGAGTCCGGCTGCCTCGGAATTCCTTTCACATCACCGTTCACTGGCTGATGACCTTGATTGGTCAGAGTGCCTATGAGGATATGTGGGCATCGGCTCGTTAATAAACTCCGCGTTGTGTCTTCGAGTCGGTATAGAATGTAGCGACTCTCACTCCCCCCTCTCCACATGTCCCTGTTCCTATCCTGTGGATCGAATTTGGATTGTGTGCAACAGTTTTTCTGAGGACCTTTTTTTTTTTGCATATTTCCACCCTTTTACTGGGGTAGCGGTGCTTACGTCATCAACTGGTCACCCCCCTCCCCCTCGTCAGCAATCGTCATCAAGAGCAGAAACCCCTCCCCAATTTCTGATGACGTAATAGTTGAACTCCCCCATACCACGGTCACTATTCACTGGAGACGACCCCTATTCAGTCATGTAGTCGTAGCCGACGTGATCGTTCCGTGTATAAGGCCAGACCATGAAAGCTCCGTACTAGCCTTACGGTTGTGGTACTTTAGTTAGCCTCCGCGTCGTATGGTGGCGAATTTAAGGAGACAGAATGGGTTAGTCCACAATCCACTGGAGGGTGGTATACCCTGAACGCCTTCGATGTCAGTGGGTGGCAGTGGCAGTTTTAAACGGTGTGAGAGTTATCCACTACTTCTCATTCGTATGGAACTTTATACTCTCCTGATAAAGCTCGTTATCGGACGACAAACACAAGTGTCTCGTGTTTCGTTTCTATTTTCTGGGGTTATGCGATGTGTTTTAAGATACGGCCGTCATGCTCGATAAGAAAATACTGAAGAGTTTACAGCCAGTTCCAACGAAATGCTTTTGGAAAGTTGATTCCGAACTAGGAAGGTGAGTTTGTCCAATTCGGTATTGTCGCCACATCATTAAATCAAGGGCATTAGGGAAATTAAATGCTGGAGTCTGCGAGGTTCGAACTCAACAAGCCGGATGCAGTGAATGGCAGTGAAAATATCGTTCGAACTTAAAAATTTTTTAATAGAACTTTGCTGAATTCTTCTTCATTGGAAGACGCCCAAAAAGCTGCTAAATTGGACGAAATGAATGAAATGCGAATCGAATGATCGATGCCAACTAATGCTTCCAATATTCTTCATCAATGCTTGGACCCTTCCTTCGATTTTCGATTCGGTGTTCCTTCCATTACGTTTATGAAAAGATCTTGTGAAGGTTGTCGGGATTTCGAGCTCGTTAAGAAAAGTCAGTCGTATTATGCACGTTCTGAACGAAATGCCAATGAATATTGGAGAATTCCGTTGCTACCTAACTCTCACGAGGGAACTTGGGAAGGAAAAAAAATGGCTCCCTTCGACCCAATATTTTCTTTTCTATCAAGAGTCAACTTTCACTGCTTGAACTTCGCGACGCCCACCGACGCCGACCTGGTAAAATGAGCAGTAAAACACAAAAGTGTTGGAATCACTTTATATGAGAAGTCATACTTTCTAAATTATTACCCTCATGCTATACTAAAAGTCACCAATACTAATTATTTTGCCAGTGTAATCATTTAACATTCGTTGGGTTTATTGCTGGTTTTGCCGTATTGCTGTAATTAATGAACAGGGCTCACTATTGACGATCGTTGAGGTGAGCGATCGGTAGTGGCCAGACTTTAACCTATAGTAGCTCGTACAAAATAAACAATACAAAATCTTTCAAATCTAGGACGTCTTGAGGATCTAGTAGCCTACTGCAATTGCACATTTTTTTTTTACTTAAAAGACGAGGCTACCAGCTTAATTATTCTTGATCGAATGTTTGGTTCAAGCTTTTCGGCTTCAAATTGTGCAGGATTTAAGCAGACAAAATATACGAAGCTCTAGTTCGGCTCGCTAGCTCTTTTCGTCGAGCTAATAAATGCAGGACGTGTCCATTCTGTAACTATCGCTTCATCACAAGGGCGTCTGAGAGAGAAGCTGTGATATTCGTTTCCTGGATCCAGACAGTTGATTCAACATCGACAAAATCATATTTTACCCAAACAACGCTAAAAGGCGTCACTTTCTGGAGCGGATGTGAACTTGAGTTGAGCCAGTAGGAGGAACAGGTGATTTCTACCCCAGTTGGCCTTGGATTGAAGAAACCACCTCTTTTCCCGCTTCACGCACGTGGAGACGCGACATGCCTGGCTTAATCGCAGCACGTGCGGTGTTCTGTCGCGCCTACCTATTAGGTTAAAATCTATACAGCGTATTTTTACCGTGAGTTATAACAGAAAATATTTACAGCCAGTCATTCTACATTTGGCAGCATGGAGTCGTGACTCCAAAAAAGAGATGGAATATGAGATGATATCAGTATGGACACTCTGTCTAACCCTAAAGCCCTAGCCATACTGTAACCGGCTATTTACGTATAACAGGACGCAATGCGAGCCAACACTCGCGGTGCGCCTGCTCCTACATGGAGCTGCTTGTGCATACTGCCACCAGTTGGGACCGGATCGCACCTGTTAGACCGGTCACATGAAGTAAAGCCTCAGGCAACTTCCATTGTTCTCCAGAGTATAAAGAACGCTGAGGAACCGCTGAAAGGCTAGCCGGTGTTGGAGAGGCAACTCGAAAGTTTGTCTCTCTGAGACTCTCTAGGGCTCAACCGGCTGGACCAGTGCCTAATACGTGACACCCTAGCTGTGCACTTGAAACATCTCGTCCATTTTCTGTGTAGTTACAATACCGCCTGCTCGCGGCTGCCCAACCACGCAAGATGGTGTTCCAAAACCAAAAAGGTCAAAGTAGTTCCTCAAATGCAACACCAACCGTACGATTGCAGCAATTTTGACCTTGTAGGCACGTGGTAACGCATGGCTTCGCAAGAAATGGTCTTCTATCTGGTTAGGGCTTTAGGGCTCTCCTGTATCTTGTTCCTGGTATTACACTTTCAGATCCTATTTTTTACACCGAATGAACAATAACTTACAGGAGGGAAAGACAAATGGGCTCAGTTAATGTTAAATAAATGCAGAATACCTGAACAGGGAATGGAACCATCGACATTTGGTTGTATCAGTATGGCTCAGCGATACAGTTTTGCATCTGTATTTACTGAATAGAAACCGCTTGATTATAGTAGTTTTTCAGCAAGCGATGTACTGCATTTATTGAGCAGTAACCACTTCCTCACATTACGATTACATTCAGTTAGGAACTTGGACACATCGAAACCGAAGACTATCAGCCATGTAATGTGTGGCGAAGTGGCATCCCGGACCACTGCACTGTGACTGAGGTTGGCGCTAATAACCTAGCTGTCGATGTGCCATTAAGCCTCAACACCTCCTTTTTCTCCACCCCGAACATTACAGACGAAGCCGGAAATATTATTCGGCTGTCCATTTAACGTTATCAACAGTAAAGCTCTGTCGTCTACATATAATCAAAATCGCTGTTTATGATAATTCCAAAACCTTTTGGTTTTGCACACTTTCGCTGCCAGATGACCTTGAAACAGAAACGTGCACAGGTTCGCCCCGCACGCATAAGCATAAAATATAACTTTAATTAATGTTAATCGATTTCATGGCTTTCCCTGTCCTTTTATTGACTGGACAACCTAAAGTAAAACCTAATTTCTTTAAACAGCTGGTGTAGAAAAAAAAAGTACGTAATATTTAATGAAATATTCAAAATGTGAGATTCGCCATCGATGAGCGTATGATTAACTGAAGGTAAAAATCATATTTTTCAGTTGCCCTTCATTTCGATCATTTATGGCGCCACGATCATTTGTCGGAATGAATTACCTAATATTTCTTTACGCTAACGCTATCAATAAATCTAGACACGCGCTAGTGCGTCGCGCCAAGTTAGGCAACGAACATCACACCAATTCAATTGTCGAGGACGAATACCATTGTAGCGTGACGGCATAGCGTAAGTGTCTTATATCCTGAAGCATAGTTGGGCACATTTCAGGTACTCGGGGAAGCAGCAATGTTCTAGTTTTCTTTTACCCTTCGAACTATTAGTCTTGCGATTAACTTGCCGAATGTTTTGGTGTGTTGATGATATCATTCCTTTGGAAGGCCGAACCATTCGGAACCTGGCGGTCCCTTTTACCAGTTTTGGTTTTTGATATCATACGTTTTACATGCATGATAGAAAAGGTCAAGTCAGTGACCTTTGCCAGGTGGGCCCAGCTCAAAAATGGCGCTCCACTAAAAAAATTCGTCACTGCTCCCATTCTCTCCACATTTCCCCCCAAAATTGGCTAGAACAAAGACTAACCACAAAAATTATCAGTTTCTTCCTAAACGAATTTCAGTACAGTACACCGCAGAATTTTAGGTTTCTTTATTGAAATAAAATACACAATTGGCTAGCACGGGAAATAAAGCGACGGAAAAAAAATACGTTTAGGCCTAATCATACACTTCAGCCACCATTGACCAACAGATGTTTATTTAGCCATTGTATATCAGACTGATCCATATACGGATTGAAAAGGGGAAGGAAAGAATGGTCCAGGCAAGCTATAGACGAGGCAGCTGAGTTACCTTTGACCAGCCATCAACGTTGCGTCGCGTTTACGCAGTTTATCTGCCGACGCAGACACGAAACTTTTAGCCACAGAGTGACAGAACTCAGACGTTGGAAAATGGCGATGGCGTGTTCAAGACCCATTTATTTATTTAACACGTGCCGAAGCTGCGACTGCGACAGGGCCATCGCAAATTTGCATTGTAGTTGCCACTACGGCGGCGACGGCCCTTTCATCTGTGCCAGTCCTACCACGGCCCCTCGCCGCCCCCACTGGCTACCACGCCACTGGGGCAAGTGGATCTAACGTGTTGATTTGAAATGTTTTGCGTACGAGTTTTGTTCTGGCACTGGTGCTGCCGAAAGAGGATTTAATTTATACCCGTTTCTATATGGTTTCAGGCCATTAAGCGGCCTCAATCCGAACTCCAGTGGGTTCTGGATTTTATTAAACACGGTGGCGTAAATCGCGGCTGGGGGGGGGGGGGGGGCGGAAAAGATGGCCAGCGCCATCTTTTCCAAGAACGAGCCGAGGGGTCGTAATAGTCCTAGGATGAACTTATTCGCTACTTTCTTCAACCGTTTTATTTTACGTCGCCATACATTACGCAAAGCAAAAAAAAAATATGTATATAATAATCGTACAATCTTAATAAAGTACAATCTAGCAGGGGTACAAAGAAGGGGCATAAAATTTTCTCACCAGAAGAAATATGTATTTACGCCACTGCACAGACACTCAGCAAATTTTAGGCAAGCATCCATCTATTAGTTTGGTCCGAACTGCGTAATGACCAAAATGACAGCTTTAATGGTGGGCTTGGCCTTTTTTCTTTTTAAAATAAGAAATGCATTTTTTCCCCGCATTTTTTTACCATTTTCTTTTTCGACGTTTCGACCCTCTCTTCCAGCGGTTCATTGTTCTTCGACTTCTTCTTGAAAAGAGGATCAGTACGTTTGGGTGGACAAAGACAAAAGCTCCCAGTCCAAGTGGACAAGCTCGAGTCTAATTGATCCCGGCACTGACCAGAGCGTGCTGTCCCGCTGGCAATTAGATGGCCAGGTGGCGCCAGGGACTGCAATCCGATTGTCCGAGCGAGTCTAATTGCAAAGGTCAAGATCAACTGTAAATCTGCCGGCTTAATTTTTAAGAAACGAACCTCTCTTCCGTAAGAAGACCGCATTTTCGCCCGAAGTGTTCTTCAATCTGATTAAGATATGTAAAGAGCTGATTCATTATTACCTTATGAATATTTTATTTTACATTTTCTGATTAAAGTGTACTAGTTTCCATTTTCTTCAACCTACCTGAATTCATAAATAATTTACGAATCAGGCGGGAATAAACGCGTCGCGAATCCAGAATTTAGTTCGTTCTTTAAAAGTGGTGGTAGAGAAACAAAAAGTAAAAGGACTTTTTTTAGTTAAAGAATTTGTTCGACCGTACCAAAGGTCACGTCGATTTTCCCGCGCGAGAAAATATTTTGAGGAAGTTGCGTCTAAACGGTAGCTAAGACAGAAAGGGGAAGGGGAGAGGGGGGGGGAAGTGAACGTTTCACTTAAAGAAATACAGGGTGTCCATGAATTACTGCCCCATTTTCACACGTCTATAAAAAATTAACAATCTTAGTAGTCGTAATGCGGTTTCATCCATCGAAAAGGACAACTCAAAAAGGTTTAACTCAAAAAAATTAACACTAATACTATACCACGTGAGCTCCAGTTGTTGTACACAGAATATCTAGCCGATTTGCAGCTTCGCACTAAGTATTGTTAAATATTTCCGGATTATGGAACCGAGAGCTTCCGTAATTCCGTCACGTGGTTACCTTTACACACCCAACAACAACAACAACAACAACAACAGCAACAGCAAAAATGTAGAGGTATCCTAACGGATTTAAGTTTTAAGTGCAAGAATCACAGACGTTATCACTTTCGTGACGATCCCAATGCTTGAAAACGACTTGACAATACCTGGCGCGAAATTGCAAATCGGCTAAATATTCTCTGTATAACAAAATGCAGCTGCACGTGGTAGAGTGTTAGTGTTACTTTCTTTTCCAAATAAAACTTAGGGCTTCGTCGGGCAGATGACCGGAAGGGGTTAACGCTCGCTAAAACCCTTTCAACCCTTTGAGTAAAACTTTTTGAGTTGTTCTTTCCGATCGACGAAACCGCATTATGATTGCTTTCATTCTTAATGTTTTCATAGACGTCTGAAAATAGGGCAGTAATGTGTGGACACCCTGTTACGCTTCGTCAGTTCAATATTTCAGTTACCTTCACATAAAACATTCAGTAAACATCAGTGAGCATAAGCAGTTTTTAAGTGCCAATTGCAATAAAGAAAAACTGTATTGTTCTTTTCGTCTTGTGCAAGGCCGACTTAGGTATAGTCCTGAGTATTCCTGAGTAGTATTTCTCAGTAGTCTAAATCAAGGGGGTATTCACAGTCTACCGGGCATTGCGGTTGAAGATGAAGCAGCTCTGATTAGGCTTATATTAGGCGACCGGCTTAAGGTGGAAGCGAAGAGAGTCAATAGTGGCTGGGCTGGTGCCGCCCACAGATGAACTGACAAGCTGTGGATGGAAAATCAGCTTTAATACTATTAGGTAGTTAAGGTTCTACGCAGTGATTGGCACCACCACAACCACCACGCAACAGCTGTCTTCCCATATATCAGACACATAACTATACCACTGATCAGTAATTTGAAACATGAACCTTAACTTAGCAAGAGTACGGCACTACTATACAGATGCTAGAGCACTTAATACCGATTACGTGCCTCCATAACACATAGCATTACAATATATGTACTACTAGGTGTGCCCGTGCGCATGCTGCGCACCTCCCCCATTGCATCATCTTCCTGCACTCCCATAGTATGGGTTCTGAATATCTCTCCGCGTCTCTCCGGCATCTCAGGTGTTTGGTCTTTGGTTTTAAATTTATCAAAATATATCACATATACCCTCCCCC
>JAHWFP010139528.1:19222-29583 GCA_023313725.1 Lithobius niger
TTGGCCGCCTCTCCCTCCCCGAAAACGTCGCCCCGTGACATTCTCCCTTTGGTGCAGCCCCGGAAAAGTCGGATGCGTGTGTTTGACTGAAGGCTAAGAAAAACCCTACCACTGAGAAATCCAGCATGCAGTAAGCAAGTAATCCCATGTTTAAGTTAATCCTTTGAAACAATTCACTTTAGTAGCGCGCATTGCCCGCCACACACACACTTGCCCTGGCACCCTCTCCCTCACCCCCCGATAACGCCGCCTCGTTTGACTGAAGATTAAAAAAAGCCCTGAGAAATCCAGCATTCAGTAAGCAAGTAACCCTATGTTTAAGTTAATCCTTTGAAACAATTCACCTAGGTACCGTGCATGGCGACATTGTTGCATGCAACGATTGTTGCCGCCCACTTAAAAACAATTCAACTCCTTTCTGGAAGTGAACATTTAGGAAATAAATGCGCCTTTCCATCGTATTAGGCTGCCAATTTCGAGGGGCCTCGAAATTAAGAACCAATCGTTGTTTGGTTTAAAGTTGTCTGGTTTAGTAGACACGGGTTTTTTTTTTTATTTTTTCTTTAGCTCAAACGCCGACAATGGCACAGTCTACGCTACTAAAACTTTGTTGGCCGCTTTGGTACCACAACAATACTAAAAAAACGAACCCAAAAACGGTGCGGCTGGATTGGTAAGTGGTGCCATCTCTTCGAAGACTTTGGAAAAAGTGTTATAACCCGAACTTGTAGTCCAAGGCCGTCAATAGACGGCGACATGGCAGGTTTGGTTAGTGGCACCATCTGTTCGAAGACGTTGGAAAAGTGTCCCAACTCGAATTTGAAGGTGAATCCCGTCAACAGATGGCATTACAGGGTGGGATATTTGATTGAACGACGGAATGGCGTGGCCGGTGACTTAGCCGCCTGCTCCGTATTATATATATAGATACGTAAGTCTATCTCCTGCAATAGTCTGGAGTCTAGGAACTGCGTAGAACTCCACCAAGCAGTGCTTACAAGCTAACATCATTAAAATCATTCAGTATGTTTATTTATTTATTTATTTGTGTAAACATCTACTCCTCTTGAAATAATGGCGTCAAAAATTGGAGAAAGGGTTCGGAAGACAGGAAATTTCTCCGAATTTCTGTTAGGCTTATTCTTGAATCCAAATTTAGGTCCAAAATGCCCCAAATTAACGAAAAATGACCGTTTGCAACAATCAGTAACAATCACACAACAATACATGACGTCAAATTTTTTTCGTGCAAACCTCGAACTTTTCGGGAACGTCCAGCAACAATGGTCGGGCGGCAATATACCAACAAGCAATAAGTCAATTAATAACTGGTTGTTCTCAGTTACAATTAGCAAACACTCCCAGCTTTGCTCAAAATTTTATTATCTGTTTTAAACTTGGAGTGTTGCATCAAGTCACTGCAAAAAGGCTGGGTTAAAGGAGGGGGGGGGGAGAGTGAACTTACCAATGTGGGCGTTTATAAGCCGTGGTGGTGGGGGGGGGGGGGAGCGAAAGCAGGGCTCAAGTCAGCGTTTATAAAGTTTAAATGGCTGAATTTCATATAAGACTGACGTTTTTCTTTATCCTAGTCTTTGGGCGTGTGTCAGATTCTGTTGTTAGTGTACAATTTGCGAGAGGGTATCTTCGAGCGAAGCGTGACAACGCCATCGATTCGAGCGAAGCGAGACGACGCCATCGGATCGAGCGATGTGGCTAGTCTACATATAACAAGTTACAGACGGAAGTAGCAGGAAAGCAATAGTCACAGCATTGTTGTCATCCGTTGGGCTTTAACAACAGTCACCAAAAGGAAGGACTGTAACGTCATTTACTAATAAATCCTTCAAGCAGAAACCAGAGATTTTCACGCAATCTACTACTATACATTTATAATCAACAAGAAGAAGCTACATTATGGAAACGCATTCCAGGATTTCCTTACAGGGGCGTACTGGATCAGCCCAGCCAGCCCGGTAACTGCGTTCCTTCCTCCCAGGCATACCGGTACTGCAAATATTAAAAGCATACTAAGCCGAGGGCCAACATGCGAGCTGAAGCATGGCTTCAAAAGTTGTTGCATGCATGCCTGCGCCAGCATTATTTAATTTTTTTTTAAGTCTGAAAGGTCACCGGCCCAAGCGTTGAGAAACCAAGCGGCTCTTAGGAAAATTTTCCGACATCCAGATAAGCCTGTTCGTCTCTGTTTTGTTGCAATGACTTGGGATGCTTAATTTTCATGGTGGAAACGCATCCCGGAACATTTTTATTGCGTCCTGGGATACGTCAAAACCCCAAGGGGTGGGGGGGGGGGGAGGATATGTAACGTGTTACATTGTAACAGTGTACCATGTGCATAATACCAAGCAATCACAAGGCGCACCGCGGTGCACTGAGCCGCTACCCATTGGTGCAGAGCTACATGCATCCCAAGGGAAGCCTCGTGAGTATCTCTCAGCCCCATTGAATGCAGCTCTCTCCAAGACTCGGATATACACCTTGAGGGTATACTATAAGAAGCTAGGTTCGCGTCAATTTATCAGATTCAACCCAGCGCTCGATGCGAGAGGTCGTCGTCCCACGCTCGAACCCCAGAACGGAGGAAGCTTCGACCCTAACCATGGCTTGCCCTGCCAAATAGACCAACGCTGATCCCTAGAATACAGCCAAGGAAACGAAACGATTGTTTACGGCCACATGGTGTGTTCTCCCTCTCTTTATTCGGTGTTACATTTCATTATTACTTTCCAGGTCATTTCCAGGGTTTCAAGCACTCGTACGAAACCTGATTACGTGTAAAGCTGTACTGAGCACACTAACACGATTAGTATTTAACCATTTTCCGGCGATGTCGTTTAGCCAAGTGGAATGCACCAATCATTAGCTTAACCTATCGTGTGCAAAAGTAAGAATGGCAAAAACATTTGAATACTGTACTGGGTCATATGTTTCGTGACCCAGTGACCCAGTGGCCTAATGACCCAGTCTCACCCAGTGACCTAGTGACCTAGTCTGACCCAGTGACCCAGTTTGAGTCAGGGACGCAATGATTTGACTTTTAGGTTTTTAACTTAGGACTTTTCGATCCCGGTTATTTGAAAAGATAATAGAAGTTTCTTTGAGTGTCTGAAAAACCGTGAAAAGATCCGAAATAGTTGATCTTTTGCATACAATTACTCAACTTGGTATTGAGTTCTGACTTAAGAAAACAATTGCTCGGCCAAGCAAGAAATGCTACAATACTTGACTTTTCCATTCCATTGTGTTGTACAATTTAATCAAATTTAATATAACTAGCCGAACGGGAATCCCAACTCTCCCGAAAGGGAGTTCCATTTCCTTCAGCTAGTTGCTGAGTTGGGGTTCCCCTTTGCAACATATGGGTCATACTGGGGCACACTGGGTCACTGGTTATACTGGGTCACTGGTTATACTGGGTCACTAGGTCACACTGGGTCACTGGGTCAATTTATGTAATGACCCAGTGACCCAGTGACCCAGCTCAAAAATGTGACCCATTTGACCTAGTGACCCAGTCCAACACTGTACTGTACAGTAGTAAAGTTTCACGTGGACTAAACAATAGAGCAACACTGCAGTATCTGAACCCTAACAGGAAAGTTTGTTTATGTTTTTTGATGTTTTGACTTCGGATCAGTTTAACCTTACCTTAAACATCAAACCATTTTTTTTTTTTTTTTGTTTTTTTTTGTTTTCTATTTTGGTTACGACCCAAATCTGCTATCAAACTGCGTGCTTATATTGGTATGCCACACAAGATGGAAAGGTTTCCATGCTGAGCTTATGATCCCTAATTGTTTAGACCTGCTGAGATATTGCAGTAGGCCTAGTTTAGTTTCTTTCGCCGTGAGTTCATCATCACTGTTGCACTTACCGATCTTAGAATATTACTGTGTAGCAGGTTCACAACATAAAAATGGGCAATTGAAAACCAGTCATATATTACGGTGATGAAAAAAAAAAGAGGCTGAAGCTAGATTTAAGGTTGCATTAAAAAAGAAATCCTATAATCAACAAGGAAAAAAAACCATGCAAGGTATTTTACTAACGAAAAATATAAAAGCGATACCGGAGCCAAACATCAGGAACTAGCGTTGTTACGATCCCACCTTGCACAATCTTTTCTTGTTTCACTGATTTAAGATTTTTTTTAAAGCAGTTTCACAGCTTGTTCTCTATGTGTTACTAGCTTTTTTTTTTTGCGTTTAAATTATACAGTCACTCTGGTAGCTTACTGTAGAAGAAACGCCTTCATACTAACCAATATCGTCGGAGTTTATTACAGGCGACGTTGCCCGCGTTGCTTCGGTCGCTATAGGCCATGCAATCATGGTCTTATGCTTTCATTGACAGATGTAAAATTTGATTTGAATAAAACAAGTCATTGGATTAAATTTTTGGCACAATTTGATGCAAGGGAAATTTTTTTTCACGTGAACTGCTCAGGCATGTATATGCATTTTCATTCCATCAGACGCAACTAGGTATAATCATGAGTCTATGAGTCTATGAGTCGTTCCTACGGAACTTTTCATGGACTCATGGTATAATGCTACATTTGACGTCTCCAGAGTCAGGACAGAGTATCAAAGGGAATTTGGAATTATTATTTTCCATCCTTTTGTAATAGGTACAAGCTAAATCCATTTTGTTCTTTTTCTCTTTGGAAAAAAAATGTTACGAAGTGTTTTTTTTGCAAATCGACGCAACTCTCCTTGTTCTATCATGAGGCATAAAGCCTGTTGAACCATTATTCGAACAAATAAAGTAAATAAATTCAATTATTCATACATTCGCAGTAATACCGAGTTTTGAGCCGAAAAAGTCACACTTTAAGAAAGCTAGAATTTTCGCAAATATCCGGTTTGTCAAAGGTTCTACCATGAAAAACAAGCACGAGGGTGTTGTTCTAAGTTCATAGACAAAGTTTCCTGGCATTCTTCTTGAAGCGCACATTTTCACATTCGCATTTCGCTCAAGGAAAATCCCCTTCTTTTCCAGTTCATGTCACTAATCCCCCTCCCCTTCTTTGCCCCCTTACTCCCCTCCCAAGCATACCCACCCGTTCAATTCCATATCCAAATACGTATGAGTTATGGTTGTGACATCACATCCGTTTTCCTATCGTAACATTTAAAGCAAGGCGTTAACCTTGGGTCAGTAGCCAATTTTAGCTGCCAAAGTGACGGTTCCCGTTAACGATACCAAGCATGGAACATAACCCATTCTTCATCTCGTTGTGTTTTCGAGCCATACGACGGAATATGGCCTCTTCCGCAGGTCGTGTCGGTTCTTCCGTCCTTGCTACGACCAACGAACGCAGCAAAGAAAGGAAAAGCCGAGTATGGTGACAGAGAAAAAAGAGGATTTCATCGATTTTTTGAAATTTGTTCAATGCGCACAATTTGCTACGGATAGCAGGGGTAGGAAAGAGGGAGGGGACGGGCGAAGGGAGGGGGAGGGCTGAGATGTGTTACAAGCCCCTGGCTCTGTAGCGGGCTGCACTAGGTTGTCATAGTGACGACGTCTTGGTCTTGGCCACGAGGGAGTCCAATTGGTCGGATGAAAGCAACAGTGCAGAAGTTGAATATTAAAGGGTCGTGATCTCTCCAATGCGAACGACCCTTGTCATCTAAGATATTCATGCCAAAACTTTAAGGGGAACTGATGGTTCGTTGTGCTCCGGGTCGCTTTTCATTCCGTTAAAACCATTCATTTCCCAGAACATGAAATAAAGGAATACAGAATGAAAAAATAAATAAATATAAATAGATTTTACAAACACAGACATGTGCTGTAGGACAAGGAAGGGATGAATCACCATCGACTCACACCGTGACCTGAGCATTAAAGGGCATAAAAACAAGCCGAAAAGTTAAAAACACTTTACAAAATGGGACAAATTGATCATGTTGAAGTTTACTTTAAAAGCCGCAAGGAATGGTGAGGAGACTACAGAGGATGGCATGAATATTGGCAGCTGTACTTATATACCACAGATTAGAAAAGAAACAAGAGATTTCGCGTGCCAACTAAAGCTAGCCTACACGAAGTTAGTGATGCTCTCGGACGTAAGTTGCGTTATTAAAAAAAGTAAACCATTTACCGTATGTATAAACAAAAAATAAACTAACTTCACTGAAACGAACGTTTCTAAATGCGTCGTTTAAAATTCTCCCAAAAAAAATCGTTACATTGCCATTATGCATTCTTTGCGTTAGTAAGTGTTGCTAACTTCGCGTAGACTAGGGTTAGTTAGAATACATTATCTGTTGGCATTCAAATCTCTGGTTGTACTCTGTAAAATATGTAACAGCGAACTGTAAATCCACAAGAAATAAAACACAAAGCATTACAATATTACAAGAACTGTCAGGCTAAATACCACCGAGATTACCGAAAATGCAGATATCCAAGGAAGATTAAAAATACGGCGTTACATAACTAACATGTAAAAAGGAATTTCCTTCGTATAAAAAATAATAATTGGCCCATATATAGGCAACAACAAAATTAAATCGCTTAACTACATCATATTACTAATTCGAATTAGTATTTGTGTGGGTACGGCTGTAATAATAAAAATTCAGTTCATAAAAATAAACATGTAAAAATATATTAGATTAGAATGTAATACTGCTTTCTTTCCTTAAATTTCAATGGTATTTCCACTAAGCCATGCGAATTTTTTTTTTTTTTTACCGTTTGCTGAATAACTAACTCTACCCACATTGTGGTTTCGACAGCGGAGATTTGATAGAAATCTCACACAGCGCCATTTATCCAGTGCAGGGTTCGTAGAGCTACTTCTTTTTCCTAGTTCCCACTACTTTTTCATGTAGTGTTTAAAAATTTAAAAATTGAGATACAACATGGCTAATTTTTTAAGCCACTTTCAAGAACTTAAAATAACAAAATTTGCCTGGATAAAAAAAAAGTGGGAATTTCGTTAATCCATCTGCGTGAGTACATTTTCTTGCCTTAAGAAGCACAATTGTTTTACAAGAAAAAAAAAGTTAAATTTTGTTGGTCTACAAGAAAAATGGTCAGGTAAGCTATACACGATAACTTAAAATTCCTTATTTTTAATTGCTTTCTGTCAGAAAAATCCCCCCCCCCCATTAACAAGTTCTAAATTCCTTATTCGTCCTTATTTTGTCCCTAAAACCAACTGAGGCCCCTTCCGGTGCCCATCATAAGCGTAAGCACTCTCTTCTACTTATCACACTGAGATTTCATTCTGATACGTGGAAGTTATTTGTTTTTAACCGTGTTGTTCTACCTTGGAACGAGTTACTGAATCACCTCATTTCTTCGACGACATTGGATGATGCGACACAGTGTGCTTTTTTTTACGGTTCCTAGTTGTTTGTTTTTTGTTAGTAGATTTTTCCTTCGTTTCACTTTTTTCTGAGGAATATGCATATTGCTACAGGCGACACTGGTGCAATAACTAACTGACCAAGCTAGCGAAACGAGCAAAGTCGACTACTCGACTGAATCTGGATTTGTGTATCTGTTTGCCGGTTTGTTTGTTTGTTTTCAGCGGTTTGGGAACACAATAACGTTCGCAATTTTTTTTTCTGATCTGAATGAAATTTCTTGACAAGGGATCTTTTGTGCGTGAAATTCCCGAGTTCGAAAATGTTATTCCTACCGCAAATATTTTCGGAGATATTTGGGCATTCCGTTGGATAGCCAAGCTTAATTTTCGTAACGGCTGCAAGAGAACCCAATCCATACGACTTTTGGTCCCGAGCACTGCGTGAAAACCGCAGAGCTTGCAGTGTTCGGGTCGGTGTAAACTAATGTATTTCTCGCTCGGCCGAGTAAAGGCACGTTGATGCAACGACTCGCCTTTGCATTCTCGCAGCTAGAATTTAATCGCGGTGCATGGCAAGTGTGTCGTTGCCATGGTAACAACGCTACCTGGATTAGCCAAATAAGAAATCGTTTGAGTAAATACTTGCAGTCTTATAATCCGTGACAATTAGATGAAATTCCTCCTGACGAAACAATTCCAGACCGGTTCTGTACTCATATTATTGACTGTTTTCGTTTCGAGCCGGCAGAGCTCAAACCGCCGCCATGTTGGACTTTCAGAGGATTTCTATCTTCTAGCTGCGAGAATGCAAAGACGAGTCGTTGCGTCCACGCGCCCTAATTGTGATATTCAGGACTCACCTAGATGCCTAGTAATAACAGTAACCCTCAAAACTGCATTTTAATTTTCTAATAACCATTGCTTAAGTAAAGGCCTCATGTTTATTATAGCTCGTTAATGCAGGAACATCAGCCGGCATTTCGTTAACTATTTTAATATGTAATCTTCTTTACATATAAGAAAAGGGGAATGAATATATAATATGAGGAAACTTACCTCCGTCTGTTGTGTCTATTTTACGTTTTAATCATTATTATTTTATTTTTGCATTTCGATGAGCTCTAGCTGACAGAAAAGGATCTGATCAGGTGGGTGACTGGAAATGTCTCTGGTAGTCAGTGCCAGCCAGAATAGCGTGAGAGACTACCTTCTCCTCGAGCAGCTATGGGATATATTTTGGCCTATTCTGGACAATATCTCGACCGTCTCATGAGTGGAAGTTTCCCCGTGTGAATTCTTGGGTTTTCCCTTCTCTAATTTCTAGATTTCTTCCTGCTTTCTTTCAGAAAGGTTCAAAATTGAGCCAATTGCTTTACTTCAGGTGAAAAAGAAGATTAAAAAAAAATAGAAAACGTGAGATCAACCGACATAAAAGCAAACCCTTGTATACCACCAGCTCTTCCTTCGAAGCTTACGATTTGGTTGTCTAACAGATGGAGCCACAATCCAATATTCGCGCTTGAAAGAAAATAGACGTAACTGAATACTCGAATACGACGGTCTTTGGTCTTTTTGCAAATCCCTGCTTGGATAAAGTACGCTGGCAGCGTGCAACATTGTCGCAATTTTGTAAAGGCGCTTAAATTTGCTTCACTCTAAACCTTGGCAGAATCCAACTTGAGATGAACGCAAACAGCGATTGAGGCGATTGCAAATCATCCACTTTCCAACCAGGCACGTCAGATCCTTCCTTTAAAATGGTAGGGCGCTTTTAAAGGACACATTTTTTTTTCTCTCCAATTTCTGCAAAAAGATAGCCGCGGTAAAGCAACAGAAAAACGAAGGATGAGTAAAAGGCTCGGTAAGACACCAACAATTATGCAAACGACGTTAATTATTTCTGTTGAACTTTACACGTCGTGGCCACACGTTGACAAAGCGGCGCTGGAGGACCCTATGACCTTGAACTTACTCACTACAGCTGACCACGTGACTGTAAAGTGGGAGATTACACGGATGGCCCGTGCCTACTCATGTCCGTTTGTTTCCAAATGAATTAGGTTCAACTCCCCTTCTACTTTAAACTATACCATGAATCGTCTAGTAAACGTCCATGGGCAATTAAAATTAATTCGTTAAGAAAAGATGGTGGGCCGTAATAAAGTTATAATTAGAATCTTACTTCTGTCCAGGGAAGGTGTTTAGGCCTGACTTCATAGCAGAAATTTCGGCGTTTGCGCGATCATTCACGTACGCGATCTGGGTTCGGTCTAGTATTAGTGAAATGCCTTTATTCTCATTTGTTCAGGAATTCATTTATTAGTTGACTAGTTTATTTAGTTGGCTTTATGCATGGAGTTTTTAGCTAATTTTGGTGCAGAAAAGCCACGGTTTAAGGAGATGAAACATTAAAATTGTTGAATGTATGAAGTGACGGTGTTAGTCAATATCTTGCAGATAAAACTACGATCTAAAATTCTTTAAGGTCAGAAATTGCAAAAGGGGATGGGGAGGGGCTGTAACTAGGTTATTTCACGATTTCGACCTTAAAACATTTTAGGGATGGGCCGCAGTTTTGCCAGGGCTGTTAATAAGAGATTTACAGTGTATCTCAATTTACTGTCAGCCTCTGTGTATCCAGCTATTTATTCCGATTTTCAGACCATTTGTGTTTTAAGTATCCAACACATGTGCTTTTAAAATGGATTTTTGTAAATCGCACACAAGTTAAATTTACTTACTGCTATCACATAATCCATCATCCTACATCCTGAAGAAGCTGATCTGGTCGATGACTGGTAAGGAGATCCTGGCAAAGTTCCCGCCAGCCTGTGCCAACTGGGGTAGTGTGAGAGACTACTATACGCCTTCAGGCAGCTATGGCATCTATTTCGGCCTATTCTGGACATTATCCCGGCCTCTTGCGGTTATCAAAGGGTTCTTGGATGGACTCCCCGGATTTACCCTTTCTTTACTTCATTTCTGTCCCCTCCGAACTGAAGATGACCAAGAATTTACA
>JAHWFP010139528.1:29683-46622 GCA_023313725.1 Lithobius niger
GCATAAAAGGTTCAAAACGAACCGGTTCATCTGCACAATTTGCTTTAGGCGAAGTAAGGCAAGATATTTACTAAATAAAAACTATTCGGTTTTTACTTGCAAAATTATAATGACAAACACTTAAAAACTAATTCCAGTTAGTTGAAATCACACATACGACATATGCACACCTACCTGCACAGGAGGACAAATACCTGTAGTGAATACTGCATTTGCATCAATTCTTTTTTTCTAATCATGTGAAATATTAATCGTAAATGTAATTTGAACAAATAAACTATTTAAGAAGATATACTGCTGAAGACTGTAAATTCTTGGTCATCTTCAGTTCGGTAGGTACAGAAATGAACCTATGGCTCAGAGGCGCTCTTTGCATTCTCTCACAGTTGTGTACAAGTCTCTGCATTACAAAGAACCATTTTATTTGTTTACCTTATTTAATTCTGCACTGGCTAATCACAGTTATCCAACAAGATTCAGTCAAGGCCGCCCCTTCACTCCACCTCGCTGTCGCACTACTAAATACCAAGCGTCGTTTCTGGTTCAGAGCATGAAATTATGGAATGATTTGCCCGAAGTCATTAAATCTTGCTCTAGTGTTGGAACTTTCAAAGCTCAATTATTCCGTCACTTGTTTAATTCATAACTTGGTCACCATCCCTCTTCCACTCTTTTTCTTCTCTTCTTTTTTTTCCCTCTGTCTCCCTCCTCCCCAACCCCTACTGTATCCCATCTTCTTGTTTATTTTAGTTTTTGCTATTGTCTGCTGACATTGTATACATAATTACATGATGGTTTGGGTTAAGTGTAAGAATGGGCCCAGCGCCTAAACCTCGCCCTTTGTGGCACAATCAATTTTTATTCTTGAATTTTGTCGATCTTTGTACTTTTACGTGCTACAATAAAGTTTATTATTATTATTATTATTATTAAATGACAAACTGACAGGTTACGTAAATTACAAGCTACATTCATTGAAAACGTACGATGTGCGCGTGTTTATGTGCGTGCACCTCTACTCCTCTTGAACCAAGACACCTACAAAGATGGAAGCAGCACCAAATGAAAGGTAATTACATTGCGTTTCCGTTAGGCCTAATTTCGTCGCTGTAACTTGATTTTATGACCCTCAAATACACGTAATGCTGGCCTGAAACCTGCACATCACGTCCTAGTTTGATCAGGGAAAGTTTATTTTGGAAGGTCAAAGTTTGTCCAGGCAAACTTTCTTTCTGATTAGTTGCCCGATCCAACTTTGAAGTCATGACCAGTTTTTAGGGCAGTTTAAGGCGTATTTGAGGGTCATAAAATCGAGCACATCAATGAAAATAGGCCTAACGGAAGCGCAATTTAATTGTCTTTTATTTGGTGCTGCTCTCCTCTTTGTAGGCGCCTTGGTACAAGAGGAGTAGAAGTACAAATATCACTTAAACCGACGACATGTTTTGCACAGTACGAAGTAACAAAAATACGACATATAGCAGTAGAAAATTAAAAGAATTTAACGACTAATAATGCTATTGCTGGGGTCAGCCATTGTTGATGAATGTTATGAACTGTGAATTTTCAATTAATGAATTGCAGTTCCATGTATGAACTGCAGAAAGAAACTTGGTTGCAAAAATAAAAAAAAAAGTAAAGAGGTCGACATATTTTGCATAATACTGCACATAAATATTAAAATTAGTTTTGCTTCAGCTGACTGATGCACAGAAAAAGCAACCTGTACATTAAAAAAGTTGTCAAACATTCGCGTTTCTGAAGCACGGAGGTGCATGGATTGAGCGAGCAAAGAGAGCGATTTCCACGTAAATTAAACCTGTTCAATGTGTCCCGCTTTGCTCTCTCAATCTTTCTTTAGCACTGCTCCTTCGTAGGGGATTACTTCTAGAGGAGTAAACGTACAAACAAGCAAATTGTGTGTTTCGAATCGTATGATATAGATGAAAGAGGAACGTAATGATCGAACTGTGCGCGCAACAAATGGAATTAGTTTGCATCGAAATAAATCAGTACATCGATTTTGTGATGCACTGGGGATCAAAGAAATTATATGAAGCATGGATCGACGCCAATAGAGTGAGCGAAGTGAACGATATGACTAGTGTGCTTTAAGGCTGAATACGAATGATGGAACCTTCCGTCGTACGTAACCAAGATATTTTACGTTTTTATTCAAAGCTGAAAAGCGGGCTGGAAATAACAACATCTTCACACGATTCGAAAAAAAAAATAAACAGACTTATTCAATGCAGGCGTGTGTATTTCTGCGTGCGCATTATTACGGTTATAGCTGCATTATAAATTTTGCAGGTGCTGTAAACGTCTGTCATCAGAAATCAGTAATTTATAGCACTCGTGGTCATGTACTCTTGGTTCCTGTCCATGCTCACAAATATAGTTAACTAGAGGAAGCCCGTGCTATGCACGGGGCCGGTCACATTTCCCGGGACACATTTCCCAATTTTCCCGGGACATTTTTCCGGCACTCTTCCCGACGACTTGTCAGATTGATCGACCACTCATGCCTGCCTCCTGTTTGCAAGCAGTAAGAATGGGAGAGCGCATTTGTAATGCGGGCGCGAGGAGGGGAGAAGTGATTGTTAGGCCCGACGACTTGCCAGATTGAACCTTTATTGAGTTGACCGATCACTCATGCCTGCCTCCTGTTTCCATGCAGGTAGAGTGGGAAAGCGCATTTTCAATGCGGGAGTGAGGAGGGGAGAAGTGGTTTGCTTTTTAGCCTTCCTTTTAGCCGGCCTCCGAGATTATTATATAGATGTAGAGTTCAGCTTAGCTACCCGAAAAGTCCGAACTGATTTGCAACTGTAAAGAGGACCCTAGCACCGGACCAACAGGACCAACACCTGGTTCGAAACAACGGCTTTCCTCTTCCACTTGATACACTTCTTACTGCTATTTCTAAGCTATCTAGTAAGGTTCGAAATTGAGCCAGTTGACTTGGTGCAGACCAGCTAAGAAGCAAATAATTCATAAAAAGTCGAGTGGGATTCCATATATGCTTTTGAATAACGTTTCGTTTTACCCTATTTGCCCTTGTGTACTTTTGTTTCCCCTTTTATACCATAGGTACCCGTACCCTCATGGGCCGTATGTATCCTTTTGTACCCCTTTTACACCCTTATTACCAGTTTGTACCCTTTTTGACCATTTTGTGCTCTATGTACTCTTATGTATCACTAGAAGAAGCCCATGCTACGCACGGGGCCGGTCATGAATTCAGTTTCCAGACCCACTCCCCCCCCCTCCCGGCCCCACTCCCACTCCCCACTCCCAACCCCCTCACTCCCACTCCCCACTCCTCACTCGCACTCCCACTCTCCACTCCCCACTCCTACTTCCAACTCCCCACTCCCACTCCCATTTTCGCACACAGTGGCTAAGAAACGCTTTCACGGATTAAAATTTCTTCAATCCAATTTTTACGCACACTGGCTGACAAACGGTGATTTTTGTTGGCCTCAGTCACTGAATCTGCGCATCCAATGGCTGAAATCACAGGTTGCACCATTTAAAGAATGTTAGCGCTGAACCATCATATTTGCATGAAACAATTTTTCTGTGGGAAGTCAATAAATAAGCTTTCGTAGAACAAAAGTTGAAACCTTTAGCACGGCTGCTTTGGCATTTTCGTTTTCTGGGAGAGGAAAGAAATAAATCGCCGGCCTATGGCGGCCTAACAATGGCTCATTGTTGTTTTATTTTCACTCACAGAGCTTTGATAGTAAACGACTTTACTTACTTTTTACTTTTAATTCACTACACGAGCCTACAGACCATCAGTCATACGCTCGACGCTAAAAACTTAATCTACAACTTAACCTATTCAGTTATACAGTTATGTACAGTTACAGACAGCTTTGTTGTATTAACAATTACAGAATTACAGAACGACTACTTTGCAAGATAGCAATGATCAGCCTCGTGCTCAGCAGTGATTGTTGTTGTCCACTTTGAAACAATTCAGCTCAGCTCAGCTATGAAAGCCTTCATCTGCGAATTAAATAAGCCATTCCATCGTTTCCAGCTGCTAATTTCGAGGCCTCAAAATTAACAACGCAGGTTAGTTTGATTTAAAACTATACGCATTTAGCTGAAACATGAATTCTTTCATTTTACCCATCAACAATCAACGGTTTGGACGATAGTTTTCAATCCTTAGCACGTGCACCAGTAATTGTTAGACAACGTAGCAAAGACATTACGAGTGTCCATACGAGTGGACATACGAGTGTATAGAGTAAGTAGTTTGTAAGTAGTCCATTTGTATATTGCGCGCATAGCATAATGGCTTCTGCTCAGCTTAAGTATGAATAAATAAATAAATAAGACATTACACGTGCACGAAAACAATGAGAAGCGATTAAAGTGATTGTTGTCCTTCCGGTTTTCCTTTTAGCTTTCCCTTTTAATTTAGCCTTCCTTTTAGCCAGCCTCCAGAATTATTATTGTGATTATGTAGCCTTTCGTATACCTATGTACTCTTTTGTACCCTATAATACCCTATATATCCTTGCATACCCTTTCATCTACCCTATGTACCTTTTGTACCCATTCGTACCCTTTTGTAGCCACTGTTCCCTTTTGTACCTTTTCTTACCCTATGTATACCCTTTCGTACCCTTTCGTATGTACCCTTCTGTTCCCTGTGCACCCTTTTTTACCCTTTCGTTTCCTACGAGTCCTTTTCGTACCATTCGTACCGCATGTACACTTTTGTACTCTTTTATACGTGCCCTTATGTACCCTTTCGTACCCTTTCTACCCTTTTGTATGCTATCGTACCCTTTTGCTACCTTTCGTAACCTTTGGTCCCTTTTTGCACCGTTTTGTACCCTTTCGTAACCTATGCTCTCTTTTGTACCCTTATGTACTCATTTGCGCCATATGTTCCCTTTTGTACTCTTACTTACTTTACCCTTTATTTATTTACCCTTTATCTACTCTTCATTTACATTTTCGCTTGTAATTCTATCTCTAAAGGTCCTAATTTTATAAGCGTTTAAAAATCTAATACGAAAACGTGTTGGATGAGACAGTTTGATCCTAGCCAATGCTCGTAAATAGACGTTATTCAACGTAAAAAAAAATTTAAAACATCATTCGTGGTTCAACACCATATCCGTTTTTCGTATAATCAGACGACTTTTTTTTTTAACTCTTTTTTTTTTAAGTCCCACCTTAGTCAGTCGTGGGATTCGATCTGGCGTGCACTTGGCTGTTAGACGACCACTTTGACCGCTGGGGGCTAGGCTGTGCTTATCACGGTATTAGGGGCCCCCGGGGACCCCTCACAGGGTTCGCAGTGCGCGTTAGCACTTAGTTATTTTTCCTTCTGCGTGGCGGCAAAGCAATCCTTTGTGCTGTCCGTTAACCTACTGGTGCTTTTCTGCAGCACACCAGGGATTTCGCTGAAGTCACCAAAATGGGAGAGACTGGCCTAGCAGCTAGAGCGTCATCTTTTTCAGCTGAAGGTGGTGGGACATGAACTGCGTCATACTTAAAGTCAAACTACCCTTATACCACGGCTGTGACGTCACGCTAACTCAACGCCATGCTAAATTTCCGTTGGTTAAATCCCGTTAACCAACACCGGAAGTGTGCGTCATCGCAAAAAGTGTGGGTTATCAAGTTACCTCACACTTTTGCCGATAACCAACACTTTTGCCAATAACCCACACTTTTGACACTACCGGATCACGCGACCGGGAACACACACCAACGACCAAATTACATCGTGAAAAAAAAAACGTAACGCAATAAAAACGCACAAAACTTAATTACTTAAAAGGAATGAAATCCCATCCCTGCAAACTCTTGAACGTCTGGCCAATATCTAAGCCATTCACGCTGCGTTAACTCCCCCCTCCCCCTCCCTCCGCAAACTAAAATGCAATGACCTTCATTCATATCGCTACCGTATTACCTAGTTTTTAAACAATTCTCAAATTACAAACGCTCAAAATGAATTACATACCTTCCCTGAATGTCATTCTATCCCTGCAAGCCTTTTATCGAAGTTCTATCACTCCGAAAAGCTTCGAAAACACAAGCGACCTGTCTAGCGTGAAATACGGCGAAACCACGCTGCCCAATCCCCCACAAACGGACGCAAACGACGACTCGTCTTCCAACCACTCCACCCTCAGTAAACTAAAATGGAATGACCTTTCACAAAACACAAACACGTTTTAATTAAATACGAGTTAGCTTGACGTCCCAACCAACCTTGATATAAATATGTTATTTATTAAAGAACTATTGGTTATCGATTTTTAAACTAGGGCTGCGAAGATTTGGCTGCTCGACATGCAAATCGTCTCGGGGCTTCGCCCCTCGACGTATTTGCATGTCTCGCGGCGAAATCTTCGCAGTCCTGGTTTAAAAATCGATAACCAATAGTTTTTAACCAATAACTATTACTAATTTGCCTACAATTCAGCATCGTGTGTGAAACTGTGCATTCTTAGCATTAATTTCAAACGTTGACCATTAAGATTGAAGGAAGTCTCCAACCGTTCATAGTTGGCGCTAATCATGCCCGACGGTCAAGAGTTTAGCTAAGGCTTGAGGTTTTAAGCATGGCATTTGTGCAGTACGTGTACTGGGCTGCGCTGCAGGCACGAATTTTCTTCGTTATTTTTAAAGTGGTTTAACATGTTATTCTTTGCGTGTGCCAGAGTAGCAGTTGAATATTCCTTATGGCATCAAGATTTCAAATTGCAAACGTACCTAGGTCTATATTTTTTCTGTTGCTTTTGCAAATACTTACCACGAACACCAATTTTAATGTAAAAGCTTTCCAGGTGATTCCGTCTGCCTAAAACTATGCGAGAGTAGCCCATAGACTTTCCTAACGGCATCCAGAATTCTACGTGACATGCGCACGTGTTTTATTAATGTATGACGGCTTAAAAATTCTGCTACGACGAAAAAACGTAATATACAATATCTATTATATTTTATACATACATCACAACTAAATAAATAATAAGTGTAATTATTTGTTCTCATTTTCTATTATTCTGACATTTTAACACGGCTTCATTTGTGTTGAAGACGCCAATAGGTAGCGTAGTTTCGTGGGATTTTTCACACCATGGACGTAGCGGGCATAAAAGGCGTATGATACCGAAGCTTAAAATATACGGAATACCGATGATAATAAAAGAAAGGTTAGAAAAACTTGAGTTGTAGAGCAGATCGCCTAAAAATTACTGATGATTCACGTCCCGTTTCGTTTTACGTCGAACACGTACCTTTTATAATGATACCCAACAGTCTACACGAAACTGCTGAAAAATAAATTTATGGATAATCCCATATTCATTATGTGTACGCTTTAATAATTATAGTATTGGTTGCCCGGAATTCCTGTATTAAATTTCTGGTAATTCTCTGGCAATCCGAGCCGTTTGTTAAACGGTTGGAGGAGGAGAATCAGGTGCGGAATATTCGATGCAACATAATGATTCCGCTCTTGGATCTAACAGCGATTTGCTTGTAAATTATGAGTTTTCCACAAAACAAAAAATTGCTAAATGTATTTGAACACTAATCACTGCTTTCAGTAGGAAAGTAATATTGCTAAACAGATAAAAAAAAAATGTATAATCATACTTTTGCCGTTTCCATTGTTTAATTCATACGATATATCCGATATCGTTAAAGGGTTAAAGGGTTTAACGAGCGTTAACCACTCCTGGTCATCTGCCCGAAGCCCAAAGGCCCTATCCGATATCGTATCAGTTTTAAATAGCTCGGTTTAGCTGATAAGTTGATTCTGTGTGACTTTTAAACAATGGCCTATCTGCTAACCTGATTTCGTGTGAGTTTTAAATAATAGACCATCTGATAAGGTAATTTCTCATGAGGTTTACTTATTGCACTGCAGTTTTCACGGCAATTAATGAAAAAACTGCGCAACTAAACCTTAAGCGTGTACGGCAATCAAATACCTTTGTCACTATCACACTTGGAAAATGGTTGAGATTGCCTTTTTTACAGTTCCTACACCAGCAACTGTCAAGGATATAATTTTTGCCAACAATCGTATTCCGAAAGAGTTATGGTATTACTAACACTGCCTGAACTTTTCAAGTTGGAACAGTTCATTAGGACTAACCTTTCCAAAACGGTTGACTTGTTCGTCTTTCACGTTTCTAACCTTTGCAGGGTCCAAGCTTACTTGGATAAGACATTCATCGCCGCTATCATGGCACACAATCCAGACACCCATATCCGACTGCATCTCACTAAAAGATTTTACGCAGCCGAACACGACCCAACAATTGTTGACGATACCTAACCCGAAAACGCAACCATAAACAAGCAACCAAAACGCGACACACCCCATAGCATTGCAACAAAGAACACCGCCATCGCAAGACGAAGACAAATACAGCAGACTAGGTGAAAAATAAACTATGCCTGTAAAATACCTCACAGCCATGCTTTTGCAATGAATGGGATCTGATAATTCGTTTTTGTCGCACTTTTTCTTGGACGGTATTCTCGGACTGAAAGAAACATCCTCGGGCTGCCTTGGACGCTCTTTCAGTTCTTGAATACAGTACAAGAAAAAGTACAACAAAAATGACTTATCAGATCCCATTGTTGCAAAAGTATGGCTATAAAATTATACATATGACGGCCAACTTAGGAAAAACAAGGACAGAAAATGAAAACATGCCTGTCGGCCTTCAATTAACCCCTTCAATACCATGGACGTACGCAAATGAAAAGCATAACTCAATTGCAAAATCCGATTTCTCTTCTTCCTGACTGAGAGTCCAAGTCCTTAAACACTGGGCTATGCTTGCTCGCTGCGCTCGAGTTTCCAGGTAACTCTAACAAAGTTCACTTATACATTAGTCCTGTTTAGGCCAGTAGTTATTACCAACCATCTGACAACAAAAATAAAATCGATCATCCTACCTACACTGTTAGTGTTCAATCACCAGTCAGATTTGACTATTCGTTGACCTTTTTTATTTTTCCATCACATTTTTTTGTAACGCCGTCTCAGAAGGGCCCTGAAGGCAGAATTTAGCAAGACTCGTTTCCTTACAGGTGGCTCATTTTAACGACGTGAACCGTAATTTTGCGATGCAAAGAACTGGAAACAAATTACCAGTTCTTTAATAATAATAATAGAAGGTGTCGGCCAATAAGCTTACAGCTTGTTATTAGGCCCCAGCGGCAGATGTCGTGGAAAATACCGCCATGATGACAGTTGTTTTTTTTTTTTTACCGCATTGGGGAGGAAACCAGAGTAACCGGAGGAAAACGGAGGAAACCGGGCTGGAAGCAACCAGAGAAAAACCCGCTCTTATACACATCCCTTCACCAGGATCGAACCCGGGTCTGTACGAAGCCAGAGATGTACAGCTGGGACAAAGACGCCTGACGGCCCATTGCTCGCAGCTACACCGTCCAACCGTCCACCCACTTTGTACTGGTAATTTACGATTTTTTTCAGCAGCTAATAGGAAAACTCCGGATGTGGCAGCGTTTCTGGCAGTGATTTCCTCCTCATATCAATGTCACGCAGTTATAAATCCACCCGTTAAGTAGCATGCCAACTTGGGATTTGTCCAGCGTATACGTCTGTATGTTCAATCCGTATTTGAGCGTTATTACCGCCGGATACCGCGTTTCTCTGTCTCATTAAGGATTAATTGCTGATCGTATAGTGAAGGGATGAGTGTAGCAAATGCTTACGGGAATCGCTGGTTTCTAAAATCCCCGCTAGAAGGTCCCTTAAACCACTCAATTAAAGACGGAAGCCCTAAATGTTCACTTCAAATTGTGAGGCCCTCATGTCACAGTTAGGCTTAACGCGAAACATGTCAAGCGTTGTAACTGGCCAATATCTAAAGCCTACAGCTAACTTGGGAATGGGATTGATAGTGAACGGGGTGCTGGGGGATCGAAAGCGGATAACTCTAGCGTTTGAGTTGCCATAGCAACACGTTACCTTTGCTCTTTCTGCCCTCCATTGCGCGTGCTGTCAGGAGAGAAGGAGAAAGCAACTAAAGAAGAAGGCCGCGTTACTCTCAATTTGATTTTAATAAGAAAATCAAGCCAGAAAGAGCGGTTGATTGTTAAACTACAAACTGAAATGGAGTAATCCATTCTACCATTTGCAGAGTTTGTTTACCGAACTGCAGTAAAGGCAATGCCATGCAGAACCTCGATTAACTGACTGGGTTAGGAAAGTTAACTGGTACTAATTATCGAAACCGTTGTTTTAGTTGTTCTTTTAATGTAATTACAATGTAATCATTTATTTCAAATTTACCATTACAATATACTCATCAAAGTTACAAAAAAAAATGCAACTAGTGTGAGTATGACACCTCATCATTTTCACTCATTGCCGCATTATTCTTATTATTATTGCCGCATTATTCTTATATAGGAAGCTCGACCATTGTGGTCGCAATCAAGGACAAAACTTATAATCGATATATTTAGTACATTTTTATATTACAATGAATTCATTTGATAATATTTTCGGTGGCAGATTCTTTTTAAATCCTGTTAGTGTTAAATAATGAAGCATATTCTCTGGTAGTTCATTATATAGTTTTGGAATATTCCATTCCTTTCTTCTCTTTCCATATTGATTTGTCTATGTTCGAATCTTGAATGTCGCAATTATTCCTCTTGTTCTTTTTAGTTGGCTTCTTGTATTTATTACTAAAATATTTTTTTTGTTAAGATAATAAAGTTTTTTAACTCTTTTATTTTCATTATTTAGTTTTCTTTAAACAATGTCAATGTTTTGCTTTATATTTATCGATTTGTTTACAAATATCACTTTTATTAGTTTATTTTATATTTTTGTTACAATTTATTTATTAAATATTATGGTGCATGTCCATATATTTCTAGTTCATATCTTATAGTACTACTTATCCATGCTTCATATGTAGTTTTCCTTTGCTTATGATCCAATATATTTCTAATTTGATAGACTTTTCGTATTATTTGTCTTAGTTTTTCAGTTAGCCCAACAATGTGATGTTAGACATTCCAATGTCTATCATTTTCATTTCCTAGATAATTATATAGTTGAATGTTTTTTCTGTAGTTTTACACATTCTTTACTACATTCCTCCTTATTATTATTAAGTTTTTCCAATCCCCATGATGTTTTTAATCCAAATTTTTTTTTTGGTTTTATTTTAGGTACTGTAATGTCCACTTGTATTGTTTTTTTTCTTTGCTGATGAATAATTCATTTTCCACAATGTAATAATAATATTAATAATAGAAAGATTATGGAATATGTGGAAAATGTATGACTCCTGATTATAATTTAACATGTATAAATAATTGTAAATGTATTGCTTGCTTGCACATACAAGTTCTTTTGGAACTTCGTGCCTGTACAAACAACAACTTTTACAATAAAGCACAAGTATTATTATATTTATTATTCAGTTATTTAATGTGACGTATATAACAGCTAGCACTGGCTATCCTACTGAAAAGTTAAAAATTGTTTTAAAATCCATGAATCTATTGTTATGAACTATAGACAGTGTCGACTTTTGACATAGGTCAGCAAGGCAGCCAACAATGGCCTAAAAAATTGTAACATTAAAATCTAGGTAAATATCTTCTTAGGCCGCATAAATCTTTCAGAGCCCCATCGAGTAAACAGGAAAAAAAAAACCACATCGGAACGAGGAGGCGAATAAGTTTAATTTTATTTTTTACTCCCAAGAAATATTAATTGGAGTGAGGATTTTTCGTCCTCTATTTCGAACAAATTACAAGGCCTATGAAATTGATAATGTATGCGATTTTTTTTTTTTTGGTGTGGTTTCATCGTGTGCAGATTAACAAAATGAAACCATTTGAACCGTTTGAACCGTATGAACCGTTTGAACGTTAGGGCCAGTAAATGGCATTAATCTGCAAAATAAATACGTACAGATTTAACCCTAACAGCTTTTGTATTCGTTTGATAGTGCTGATAAAGGGGTTGTTAGCAAAACGTTCGAAAGTGGTACCATCTATTGTCAAATTGATGAATTAAATAAAATACGTTTAGAACTACACTCACTGTAATTAGATTTTACACATGGCCATACCATAGTGCCGTAGTTAGCTTAAGAGCAGAAAGACGAGCTTTCTTTTTGCCTTGCTCCGCCGCTCACCCTGTGTTAAGGAGCAACCTGCAGCTTGAGTGGGGGAAGATAGACCATCTTCTTGCAATGGTTCTGGCTGCTAGGCAACGCAGAAGAAGTATTTGACCGATGTTGTTGTTGGCAGTTAAGACTGCTCAGCAAATCTGCGGAAGGGCTTCTGTTATGGGTTCTTAAATTTCACTGCAATTGGATATGAGTAAATTGTAAAATAAGTTTTTTTCCTGCACATCATCATTCGATCAGAGTCGTCTGGCTCTGCTCTAGTGGTGATGCTAGAACAAATTGGCTAGGAGCACAAGAATGGGCAATATATGGCTTGGGTGGGCAGCCACATTAGGTCGATTAGAGCAAAAGAACAATGATTGTTACAGATTTTTCCTTCCTCTTCCCCTGTTCCCCAACTCCAAGCCGTCTTGTCATAACCTAGTTCCGCAAACGTAATAAAGCCATTCAGACTTAATTTCGGTTTGTGTTGCTTCGCCAATCCCCTTGGATTTGTCTTTTTTTTAAAGTTTGTCTTTCGTTTATAGGCAGATTTGGGTGACACAGATCCCGGACTAACCTACTATATTGAAGGAAACCTTATTTTGAAGTTTGTAATCCACAGTGAAAACACATGCCCAGAGAAGTGCTACATCTCCTGAAGGTCCGAAGCTCGTTTCTCTATTTGAACAGAAATGTCGGTTTAAATTTCTGGGTTTGGGGAGGGGGTGGGGTTGTTGTGTGTCTACTGGAAGGTGCCCACAAAAAAAAACTGGGCCCTTGTAGCATAGTCACTGAGCATCTCGTTTTTCGAAATTAAATGTTACGGTTCTATACAAGCGTTATAAAAGACTAGATTTCATTCAAGAATGGGTGCAAGGTAGAGAAGGTAAAGTTTACAATTTCGGCCTGACATGGAGGTCTTATAACTAATTTGACAGCTTATTTGCGAATTTTCGGACCACACTGGGCTTCATCAGGCGAACAAAATAATAAAATCCTGTTAGATCAGGTGGTGGTCATTTGCAGTGGGAGTAGATAGCGATCATGGGAGAATTAAAAGTCACGAAATCTTTTTCTAGTTTCCAACTACAAATCCATAACAGCATAATTTTTTACAATATTTAAAAACCGGGATGCTGTTAGATTGCATGCGGACGAAGAGGAAGAACCGAAGCAGTGGATCGAAAATTAAATTCAGTGCGTTTATATTCAGTTGTGGGGTTCATGTCTGTCGTAAAGACTTCTTTCTATTTCCATTTGCCAGACCAATAAAGTAATTTCTGATGTAGAAAGAACAAGTTTAGTATCAGATCGAGTTAATTTTACGTTTTTTACGTTTACACTTTATCCTGGAGCTGATTTTGAAAAAGGTGGCAAACTCTCTACACAGTGTACGGACGCGTCATTACCGTGGCTGGCCGGCCGCGGGGGGGGGAAGAGGAAATTAGGAGTGGGGGTCATGAATTTTTCGAGCCCCTCTAGGTGTGTAGGTGCTTGAATTTTCAGTCTTGGCTTAGGGAGAATCAGAAAAAACTGGGCAAACCAAATGAAAAAATACAATTCTTGGCCTCAAAAATGGCCCTTTCAGAAAGCAACATTAATTTCTATACACGCATTGGTTTATAAGGGTCAAGCTCCTCCTTGTGTTTACCAGGTCTTGATGGTGCCAATTTCAGTGCACCTGTGACATAATTCTCTCAAAACACTTTCCATAAAAGCTTTGATCCCACCTTGTAATTCTTGACTGTGTCAGTGATGTGTTGGGCATGGTCACATTAACATGAACTGTCCTAATAATTCCATCTTACGTCTACCAAATCAGTGGTGTACTGACATGAATCGTGAATTTTGATCAAAAAGAGGTGTATACAACACTTTTTTGAATGTTTTTAAGAACATGTTTTAAATCACCCTTGCCATTTGTTTAAAAGTTATCACGTTTTCCATTCAGCAATACCAACGGTTGCATAGCCACTGAATACCGGTGGAGTCTTTCATCGGTCCGTGGCTGCATTCCGTTGCTAGGCGGAAATCACCAGTCAATGCACAACACTGACTGGCGACCACGCTCGGTTTGGGGGATTATCTTCCCCACCTTCCAATGTCCGGTCTTTTGCATAAAAGGCAATTCTGCGCAAGAGATATTCAGTGAGGCTTCGGCATTGGTAGTGTGAACTACTGGTGCTGTGAGTCTGGGATGATATGGCTTAATCAGCCGGGATTGTACACAATTTGTGTGACACTTGGCCATAAGATCTTTAGACGTAAAGATCAACCCACCCATAAGCCAACAAAAGAAACATCCTCGTTCTCAAGTAATAAATTTTTTTTTATAAAAATATACAAACAACACAACATATAAAACGTGGTCGACATTTCGAGTCAGCTTCGAGTCATTTTCCAGAGCAAATAAAAAATTAAAATTAAAAAAAATTTTCTAAGTCATTAAAAAGCGGGAAATTTCAGAGTCCATTTCCGCCAGGCAGAACTGGTCTGGACAGGAGTCGTACTTTGACAACTGTCTAGACCAGTTCTGCCTGGTAGAAATGGTACTTTGAAATTTCCTGTTTTTTAAAGGGACACCCGGTCTGACGTATAACATTCCGCCTGCCTTATAACAGTTCACGCTGATCGCCTTCCGCGCATATACGAACATCAGGGTCATTTGAGATAGTAGCTGCGTTCTTCGCAGAGAAGAACGTAGCTACTGTCTCATTTGGCATTGTGCCTAATAGACGAACCAGCATGAACGCATTAATCGTGTCATCACAAACCGGAATGATTCTCGTATTTTAACATCACAATTTATAATTTTCTAGGCTAGTGTCTTATAATTTTGCTTCGGCCATCTATTGGAATAATTAATTTTAATTTTTACCCCATTAGTCTTTTAGATTTTTGATCTCATGGTAATTATTACAAAATTAGTACATGCATACACAGAGATGAAACGTCATGGTTATTGTAAATGCGCAAAGCATCTTATACTTACGGGTTGGTCGTAAATAAAGTTCCATTATGTTCAACAGAAAATCTCCCAGATGCCACATTTTAAAAAGGATTTTTAGCTAAGGAAAGACTAACGGTAAGTAAATAGACCTTTGGTGCCGTACTTGATCTGGAGGATCAAGCAAAATGGCGCCGAGAGATATATCTCTTTAATGACTTAAAAAAAATTGTTTAATTTTAATTTTTTATTTGCTCTGGAAAATGAGTCTGAGCTGACTCGAAACTTCGAGCACATTTTATATGATGTGCACTTTTTAGGCTTTCCAGATTGATTGTATGTACAACTGTTTTTTAACTTCAGTCAATTCGATCAACACAGAAGAACTGAAATAATGCTCATTTCCGTTATTCTCCAATGACTATATTCTCTTGAATTACTCTAATGTTTCGCTTCAACTGCCCCTTTCGACACTCCCTCTTTAGTACCCCTGCACATACAGGCTAATTATTACGTACACCACTAGCTGTAATAACGTGTAAAGCAAAGCCACCTCGTCAGCCTCCGGCAATATGCTTCGGTTGCATAATATACTAATGATCACATGAAACGAGCCGATATTCATGCATCTGTATAGGCCCGTTTCTCCGAAATCCGCACCTGGTAACTTTTCAGCAAAAAAGACATCCAGTAGTTAGACTATTGCATTTCTTTATTGACTCACTTTTTTTTGTAATAAATCTGTTTACATTGTAAAAACTTATTAAATTAATCGCAGCTGGAAACTTAATACCAAAAATTGCCTATTCTTCGTAAGAAAACATGGAGGGAAGCTCAAGGCTGTTAGACAATTACTGCCTCTGATCCGTCAACCTCTAACCTTATTTTAGTCCTTTTCGGTCCAAAGCAGGTGCGGTTTAAAATAATAATAATAATAAGATAATATTATCAGGGAAAATCCCGCAGGCATTTATTAATTTTAATCCATCTAGAAATCTTTCCATAAAGCCGCAAGGCATTCATCACTGGAGGCAAAAAATTGACAGTTTACGTTATTACAATGTGCCCAGGGAGTTCAATATAAAGTCCAGCTTGCATTGCATCAACGGTTAAGACAATGACTCAAGTTATTATTTGCGTTTGGAGGTGTACATAATGCTTGTTAAGGCTTTAAGGTTTTTGAAGGCCAATAATTTTAGAATAGCCTATACCTGCCCCCATTTGGTCATCGTATCATGAGGACAGTTGAGGGGCCGACTCACTTTCCCAAGTTTTAGTGAAGCTAAAAAAAAAATCTTAGGTTGACCACTAAAGTCTCCCTTGAATTGTACGTTTATGGACCGATTTTTTTGTGTGTGGGTATACCATATATCAAGATTTTGACTGGTTTATGCTAAACCGCACTTCACTTCTGAATGGAAGAATCAGTTAAGGAACGACTTTTGCAGACGGGATTGTTTGTGCTCAGTTGCAGTGAAAATAGTCCATTAAAATACCATTGTTTGACAATAAAGTAACTCAGTACAGCTATACATTTTTATTGTAAATCGGAGGCTGTAATTCAAAGTAACATTTTGCTAGGAATTATTACACCACCTATCCAGTACAGGAGTAAGTAGGTTGGCATTTGCGACTGCCATTCTCAGCCATGCTTTCGCTTGATGTATGTCTCCCTCACGTTTTTCCCCGTAGTGCCACACGAGGGCCGTTTTCGCATCTCTGCGCATGCTCTCTTGAGCGAAATGCCGCCATATTGAAGCCACCAGGTTATTTTAACCGGTGGAAAATTCTTAACTAAATCTTCTATTTTCTATTGAAGAAG